>MOOZ01001380.1:523303-535999 GCA_002930495.1 Cecropterus lyciades | reverse complement strand
ATATATAATGTACTCTGTGGTTACTACCGTAATGGACATCTATATATTCTATGACTACTGTCACCCAATAGAGCAGGAGTACCTGAAGCCGATTACGGATGTGTTGCCACTTCTAAGAACTCGGATAGTCGTCTGAATTACTGAAATGTAAATCAGCCGGCATGCACTCTTTTACTGAAGGTGAGTAGGTAAGCAAGGACTGCTTTATGCTATTTAGGCGTTTGATGTTATATCCCCGATAGGACTTTTTTGGTTTTACCTTTCAAAATACTGGACAAAGATTTTTACCTATCATCAGACAAAAGTGGGTATCGACCGTAATGGGACCCTTGGTGTTTACTTACAATACACTATCACAATCACAAACACTTTTGTTTGGAAAACATTAAGACATGACAATGCCTGCTATATTATATACTTACACTATGTTTTTTTTCCTTCAGTTTCAATAATATTTTTTGTCACAGTGTATTTTTGGTGGTTATCGAGTTCACACGCCTGTGTTGTGAAGTTTAATTACGTGTTTGATTTTCATAGAACATTGTGGAAACCGACCATTACTCGCCTTAGTGTAGGTATTTTTACTGTAAATCACCGTACTAATCTATTTTTTCGGGCTAATAATTAGGAATACAAATAGAGCTCCATACTTCCTTAGTTGAACATAAATAACAGCCACAGGAAAAATTGGAGGTGCTCAGGCAGTAACGGTTAATTCGCTTTTTTTTAAATAAAATCAAAATGTCAATTTATGACGATCAGAATAAAAACGAAAATATTTCTGATGGCATTCAAAAAGAAGTTTAAAACTATTAGTTTTAATCCGACGGTAATATTATTTATATTACCACATATAAATCGACTGTTTTGACGAAATCTATCATGTAAGTTTAAATTAGAACAATTTTTAATTAGCGTGCCAAATTTACCGGAATTTAACCCTTCACGTGAGTGAAACGTTCACGCGAGTGAAAGAGAAATACCTAGATAAGGTAGTTAAGCTAAGTAATGTTGTAACAAATTAAATTTGAACAGACGTGTATACATTTGACACAACTCTCTTAAATTTAGGATTAGGTTTCGAACAGTAATGTCAGAAAGTAAAATGCGGCCAAATCAAAAGCTGCTTATTCAACTTAATTACTTAATTGCCTGGCGGAACAATAATAACTGTTTTTAAAACAGTTCTGGCCTGAATAGTTTTGCGGTTCGAACTAACCTAGTATTTAAAATGCACATGCACAATGCGGTGCTTGCCGACGTCATCTACTTTGCAGTAATATTTCTGCCACTAATGCGTCTACACGACTTGTAAAGGAACACAGGATATACGAAAATGCAGTTATTAAAGTGTTGTTTTAGTGTTTGTGTCATAAAGAATAACAACAGTGATTTATTTAGTTGTATAGAACTTATTTATTCGTTAGTTACCTAGCTAATAAATACGTATAAATGGTAATGAAACTAACTGTATTGAATAAACAATCTTGCTTAAAGAGTGTGATAATACGTGAATTACATTATTTTCGTTTGGTTATTTTTAAATATTAATTAACTCCAATAAATGAAAAAAATTATAAAGCTGTAAAGTATATTTCAATCCAACATTTATTTTTAAATTCAAAAATTTAAAATTTTGAATATCCATTATCTGTAACCATTATAAAGCGGATGTCCGCTTAAATGTCAAAATTTGCCGACTCGTCAAATGTCAAAACAAATAGCAAACTCAACAAAAACAAAGTGAATTATATAAATTACAGTAATTTAGTATTTGGTGATTAAAGTTTTATTCTCCAAGTATTGTATAAAACCTGTAATAATGATTGGGAACATAAGGGAGTCCATGAAAAACATTTTAGTATATTTAAAAGTTAGTTCAAAAGTTAATTTTAAATCAATCATTTTTTATTTTAAAACGTAGTCAGTTTCAACTAGAAATATTTGTTCTTTTACTCATTTAATTTGTGTTATAGGCAATTTGTAATGAAGTATAGATAGATATTATTTCGGAATGGCAAATGAACTTATTTTTAAATTCTCGGCCAACGCGCCAATTTAGGTCACATAGAACTAAAACGAAATCGCTTAAAATCGAATGTTACTGTACATTCGTAACCAAATGCCTTGGTATGACTTATAAGTATAGATGACTAGGTTCATGGATAAATCTTATTGTGTGGGTATGGGGTGGCATTGATTCAAAAATTGGGTTGAGCATTCTAGCACCGCGATTTGCTACGGTATTTAGACTTGATTTTTCTCAACAAATCTCTGTATTTTCTCTTGCAATCTTGTATATCACAGAACATACTACTTGTGAACAACGAAGAACACAAGTATAAAGTATAGTTCCTGTGAGACATCACTTACAGACCATAATTTGGTATTGGGTACAGGTATCAATGTTTGTAATTTCTCAGTCAACATTGTTCCTAAAATTCTGATATTGCTACTACACTACACGGGAACAATGTAGCACACAAGTTTAAAGTATAGTCCATGTAAGTATTTTCTATACTTACATTGACAGTTTTTTGGTATAGGGTATCAATGGCTTGTAATTTCTCAGTGGAGTTAATACCCTCAGGACAAGTTCCATACCCAACTTGCACTACACATGAGGCGATACTATGTTCCCTATGGAGTAAGTGATAGTTAGTGTCTGACTGAAGGTAGATTTTTGGCCGCAGCTGATTGTTCGGCTATGGCCCCAACCTTCAGTCGAAGCCAAAGCGAAGGTTCAAAAACCATAAGAAATTCAGTTCTAAATGGGCTAAAACTGCCTTTTTTTAAATATTTTTTTATTTTTGTAGATAAGAATCTATGTTGATAGGATAAAGAACTTTTAAATCTGATAAAATATTATTTTATATTTTTTAAAAATAATAACTTCAAATAATGTGATATTCATACACAACTGGCGGCGTAGGGCCACAATGGAGTTTTCGGTGATGCTTTCGCTTCACCATCTCCATCGCAGTATTGTGTATTTGTTATAGTTCATTTAATTTAGGTACTTGCTGGAACCTTCGGCTATTGCCAAAACTTCGGCCCATTTTAGTCGAAGCCGAAGTTGGATTTTTTGGCCAACGATGGCCGAAGCCGAACTTTTGGTTGAACACTAGTCATGGTTCACATAGCATCAGTTGTACTGCATGCTTGTTTGCTACTTCCATATGAAAAATTAATGGAATACCTATACCTCCCATCCCTTTGGTCTGAAATCGGTGTTACGGTTCTTGATAAAATGATGATTATTTTGTTAAATAGATAATTTTGTTGCAGACTGTTCTAGAGTCGGGAAGTGTGGGGAACGCGTCCTCATCTGATGAAGAATTGGAGCAGTGGGAGCAGATATTCATGATGAGAGATGAGAATGGAAATAGTTATAATGATAAGTAAGTATTTTTTATAGTAAAATATCCTTTCCATGCCCAAAGGGTAAAAACGGAACCATATTACTAAGACTTTGCTGTCAGTCTGTCCTTCTGTTTGTCATCAGGCTGTATATCATGAACCATGATAGCTAGTCAGTTTTTCACAGATGAGGTATTTCTGTTGCCGCTAAAACAAACATGACTTTTCTCCTCAATATTAATAATGGCAACAGGTACATGCTTGAAATATTCACAGAATATTTAATTATATTATCACCTTAAAACAAATAATTAAATTAAAATAGAATCAATATTTAAGGGGGCTCCTATACAGAAAACATGAATTTTTTGCAGTTTTTTTATAGATAATGGTGTTCTGATGCAAATGTTTTGTCAATATGTCGTTACCTCATTTCCATCCCATTGCTGGGCAAGTTCCCTTTCAGAGTGGGGTTAGGCTTTATTACACCTCATTGGCCAAATGTGAATTTGTAGACTTCACACACCTTTGAAGTTTTTTTAAGAACTCTCCTTAGTTTAGATTTCTTCATTATGGTTTCCTGCAATTTTATAGGAAGAGATCATTTAAGAATTGTGAAATGCCTCCTGCACATATCATTTAGTTTACTAGTAGTTTATGGCAGGCGATGAGGGCTTAAACTGACAGAAGACCCATACCCCGTACCCAGCAGTGGAACAATAATGGGTTGACGATGTTATGTAGGAAAAATCTAAATGATGCTTTACTGTACCAGTTTTGATGAAGTTCATTTACGATTAAAACAAAAAAAATTTTTACCCTTAATTATTTGTTTGACAGGAGAAAAAAGCGCAGCATATGGTGTCGGCCATCTTGCATTCCAGTGTCGATAGTGATTGTTCTAATTGTTCTGGTGGTTTTGGTACCATTGCTAGATCAGCCCGGTGCGCTCCATGCTACAACACAACCAGACCATGTGCGGTCGCAATGCTCAGATGAGTGTAGGTGAGATAGCCACTATAATATTGTGATTAATTTATATTTATTTTCTTACATAATCTTTAATTTCTTGTAATAATTAGACAGAATGCTGCTTGAATGTTTACCGGTTAGCCTAAAGGTTGATTGGTAGAGAATGCTTCTACTTTTAAATCTGCCTTTATACCAAATTTTGTAGTATGATAGGGTTTTAAATAAATACATTGCTCATTTGTTTTTTTAATACAGGGTTCAGATTTCATATAGGTTATATTGCTTATGTTCTATTGTGTCTGTTTTGAAGTGTGACATCATTACTTTGGTTAATTGTAGATGTGTGACTGTACCGGAGGACTAAATTCAAATGTTCATGTTAGTACTGCCTTACTGTATCTCAACAGTGGTGTCACTTCAGTCAAACTAACAAGTGTTCTATGGCCTTTGAGTTTCACTGATAAATAATAGTGGCTCATTATATGAAAATGACTCTTCATAAGCCGCCACCCCAATTAATAAACGATATAACTGAAAGAAATAAGTAAAGAGTACCAAAATATTTTTTTTTATTAACATTAAATATGACTACATTTTACCAGTAAACTAGAAGCGCAATACGTAACAATATTAATTCATTAAAAATCTTCGCCAATATCTATTTCTTTGAAAGTTTAGCTGCGAACGGTATTAGGGCGAGAGCGGGGCATGAGGCGGGACCGCATTCCGCCCGTTCGTCTAGTTCGCTTGGTCGAGTAATAATTATGGATTTAAATAAATTTGATGTCACCTGATCTGAAGAGCCTAAAGACCATTTCAACTAGCTCTGCATTAGGCGTTTTTTCTTCCTTTTTATAATCCTGTAAATGCTGTGATATGCAAATGAATTTCTTTGTGAAATACTGTGAAAGTATTAGCATATCTCGAGTTGGAATATATTAGCTAGTAGCTGAAAGTGTTACATATTCATGTAAGCCTTTCTAATGAATGTTCATGTGTTCATTTCATTAGTTTTTTGTTTTTTTATTACAAGCTTTTTTTTCTAACTTACACCGTTAATTTGACATAAATGAAGCGTATTTTTGTTTCTATATTTTTTATTTCTATTAATCAAAGTATTCACCCATGCAATTAAGGCATCTTTGCCAACGCATTGGTAGCTTATTCCCTTCTTGAAGAAATCAGTTTGACGGGAGGCAACAAATTCTTCAAAGGCATTTTGCACTGCCTTGAATTTTTTTCCCGCCAAGAAGTGATCCGAATTCTGGAAAAAGTAGAAGTCTGTAGGCGCAAGGTCTGGTGAGTACGGCGGATGACGGAGAACTTCCAACCCCAGCTCTTGTAGCTTGGAGACCGTCTGCTGTGCAGTATGAGGTCGTGCGTTGTCGTGCAGGAGCAGTGGAGCGGAACGATTGACCAAAGCTGGTTGGAGACATCTGCAGTAATGCACATCCCGTTTGGTAAGAAGCTGTGATGAATTACACCCGCGTTAGACCACCAAACAGTGACCATCACTTTTCTAGGGGTAAGTTTTCGTTTAGGGCATTGTTTGGGTGTTGAACCAGGGTCCAACCAACGTGCTGAGCGCTTACGGTTGCCGAACAGGATCCATTTCTCGTCACAAGTAACAATGCGATTCAGGATTCCTTCATTTGTATGCCTGTTGAAGCACTCGACGCGTACTTCGCGCTTGGGATTATTGAGTTCGTGGGGTATCCATTTGTCAAGCTTTTTTAACTGGCCAATTTGACGCAAATGGACCAATATTGTTTCGATGCTAACGTCGAAAACTGTTGCTAATCCAGCCGTAGATTGAGTATCATCAGCTTCCACAATCGCCTTTAATTCATCATTGTCGACCAAAGTTTTCGGACACGACCACGGGGATCATTTTTCAGGTCGACATTTCCAGAACGGAAGCGAGCAAACCAATAACGGGTGGTGCGTTCGTTTGTAGTGTTCGCTCCGTAAACGTCGTTGATGTTGCGTGCCGCTTGTGCTGCTTTATTGCCACGACGGTACTCATACTCTATAATTACTCGAATTTTTAACGCATCCATGATAACGACAAACGTTCGAATGCGATGAAAACAAAACACTAACTATTAAACAAATGACGATTTTAGAAAAAATAATTCCATGTTTTTAAAATAAAATTAAATTGAAATTAGAATTATCAGCCAAAAAAAATATTTTGAGATGAAATGGCCAGTACGGCAGACCGGCAATTTCATTGGTAAAGACCTAATATCTATCGTTTTAAATTAATTTAAATGTGAGAGTCAATAGGTAATTTTCCAAAATTATTTGTAGTAACATTAATAACCATTCTATGACTCCGAATGATGTGTACAAATCTTTTATCAAATGAAAGCTGCATTCTACCACAAATCATAATTATCTTTAAAGACACTGTAAAAACCTATAATAACACGATACTTTAACATTTATACAGGCCAAATTGTCGTTTGTCTGTCTGTCTGTATTTAAAACGATTCAACTGTTTTTGACGGGGCAAATGGGAAATTACAGAAAAGAAGCCTAATGATTTCTTGAGAGCTATCAAAAACATATATAAAATGTAAAAAATGATTTTTTCATATGGTTTTCAGTGTATTTCAAGTATAACTGGCACGTTTAGCCTAGCCTTTAATGACCTGAATAGAACCACAAAAAGTCGTCCAAGGTTAAAATGTCTTTGTTCCCTTTATAATTATTTCAAGCAACTCGATGTGGTTTTCTGATAATCATACAAACTCAATCCATCATTCTTAATGTAATTAATTTGAATGATGAAGTAAATAGAAAGCGTAAAGGTTTGAAGGTCGCATTAATCTTTTTTACTTTGAGCCGAACCTATTTTTTGGAGGCAAGATAAATTACCTGCAATATGGGTGGGTTTCTTGAGTACATTAATAGGAGAAATGTACAAGCTATTAAGGGTAACCACCTTAATAAAAATTAAGGAAAAATGTGATTACTATATATTAACAAACAGTAATAATTTTTTTTTAAATAAAATATTAAGATTAATTCTCCATCTCGGAAATCCTTTACCAGTTTAATAATAAAGGACTATTGCTTGTTGCGGAGATTTCTTAAAATCACAACACGGCGCTACATTAAATCTATTTTGCAGCAAATCAGCATGCAGTCCACCTGATGGTGGTCACTGCCGCCTATAGACGGCTGTAATCATCGTCATATAAAATAGGAGTTACATCTGAAGTACATCAGATGAGTTACTATTCCCGAGAACTAAAATGGTCGCCTCATTTGTAACTGAGCCATATATTAATAGAGCAGCGTGCTTTCTGTATTTCGGTTTGAAGCGAATAGTTAACACTAAGTTCTCTATAGTCTTATCTATAGATCAAGTAGAATTCCTGTTCTAAAGTAACACTAAATAGAAAAGGTGGATAACATGGTAGTTTATTGTTTCCATTTTGTAAAAATAGCTTACCTTGATTATAAAATATTGTTTCAGGTTATCATTAGTAGAAAGTATACCGGAGGGACATATGTATCCTCCGAATTCTACGCATAAGCCAACGAGAAACGTGTGGTTAGATTTAATAGACGAAGCTCAAAATTCCATAGAGATAGCCTCCTTCTATTGGACGCTTAGGTTTAATGAAATATATCCTTATAATTCTTCTGTAGAAGTAAGTATGAAATATAATTATAAAAATATATTTTATGCGCCATTTAATATAGATTATATTTTTTCTTCTATTATCCACTATTTTATCAAATATTATTTCAATTTAATCAATATTCAATAAAGGCATTTATTTTTCGAAACAGCCGTTTGATGATATGGCGTCAAGCCAGAATTATCATGACTACGGTTAGTTTCCTAGCAGTCAAACATATATATGAAGAACTTGAAAGTATGTTCTGTGTGTCGGTTTTTTAAATGTTTTTCTTTGTTAATTTTGCTTCTTTTATAACTGGAGGTTTTACTACGGCTCTTGGTCTTACGTTAATTGAAGTTTTAAATCTGCGAGATTATCATGTCTATGAAACCGATTATCATGTCTTTATCCCGTTAGTCCATATACACGATGGTGAGAAAACTTCGATAGCGCGATTCAGGATCATGTGGCAACGTCTGTTATCGTGAAATATGAGGTCGCTACAAGCTTTATGATTATTTTATTATAGTATGTATTATTTTCAGGGAGAGCAAGTATTCCAAGCTCTGCTTGCTGCGGGGACTAAGAGGAATATAGAATTAAAAATTGCTCAAAACTGGCCCACTAAGTTAAATCCTAATGTAGATACAGAATATTTAGTTAAGAAAAAAGCGGCGCAGGTAAGACATAACATGTGAATAAAAATATTGGTTCAACTTTACGTATAAAAATCGGCAGAAATTTATCGTTTAGCCTAAAGGTTGACTGGTAGAGAATGCTTCTACTATTAAATTCGCTTTTGATACCAAATTTTGTAGTATGATAGGGCTTTAAATAAATACATTGTAAAGTACATACATTTAGTTGTCATAAAGAAGTGATCAAATAATAAAAGTTTTTTTTCTTTTCTGTAGATTTAACTAAATTAAATTATTATTTACAATGCAAACTTTAATAAGAGGAATTAGAGAATATACTTCTCTAATTCCTCTTAAAGTTTCTGCAAAATAAATCACTTTTTCAACAAAAAGTAGGTACTGCTTTTATCTCTCGTTTGAAGTAAAAACTTCTTTACTTTGTTTGGTACAACGATAAAGTATTTTTAAATCGCATTACGTTGTCTCTGTGTACAGCCACTTTCTAGAAATTACATTTTGGAACTCGTTTCAAACTTATTAAATTGCTCCCCTTCATTTCAGGCATTTATTCAATTATGACGTTTTTTATTTATTTTGTTACCGGAAAATTGAGTTTGTTTCTGAGCTCAATTTAATTACGATTTCGGGGTAAACCCAAATCAGAAACCTATTTTTGGAATTTAGAAACGGCTGCAACGATTTTGATAAAACTTAAACGTATGGGACTAAATACACGAGCTGTTTTGTGTCAAAAATATGAATATATACTTTCTCTACATGGATATTATAGAAGGCGGCTAAGGAATGAAATCTAGATGGTATTCCAGTAGGTGAATAATTATATAGAACACTGAGGTTCTATATAATTATTCACATACTGTGGTCACCAACAGGCACAAACAATGACTATCCTTTTAAAGCAGTATATGTAACAGTGGACATTGAGAACATTACCTGAGATAAGACATTACGATTAATTATGAGGCAGCGCACAACAATTGTTACAACACTGGCGATATTTCAGTTTTAATAAGAAAAAAAATAATGTACTATGTAGAGGGATCCCTTTGATTAAAAATGTTTGTAAAGTTACTATATCTTAATCATTTATATACAGGTGAGGAGTCTAAATTTCTCCAAACTCTTGGGTAGCGGTGTCCTGCACACGAAGTTCTGGATTGTGGACAGATCTCATTTCTACATAGGGAGTGCCAATATGGATTGGCGGTCTCTCACCCAGGTATATTGAATTTTATATACATGTGGTATGCCGCGGATTCGCCGCGTTTATAAAATGTTGCATAATTTTCAATTTTAATAACTTTGAAAAGATTGACTTTAATGACAAAAACGAAATCTTTACTCAAGGTAAAGACTATAAACATATTATCAATTATTTGAATAATTTCAGTAGTTTTGCATCGATGCGAATTTAAACAGACCGAGGAGACTATCTTATTCTCAGTCCTCAAATGTATATGGATTAATAGAGATACAGTACGAACAAATCATTCGAGTGGTACACATAATAGAAAAAGTTCCAAAAAAATTTTAGATTCTTTTAATACGCATTCCTTTTAATAGTCTTATCCGATCACTGCTTTACAGTACTATTTTTCTTTTAAATTTGTTTCCAATAACCTCCAAAACTTCAATATGTGCGGACCCTGTGGTGGATGCGGTGGATGCTGCGGGCCTTGCTACCCTTGCATCACTATATATACGTGCGGCACGAAGATATGCTAAGCATCAGTCCATTATCATTGTTGGGTGCTTGCGTGTCATGTCTACAATGTCTGCCGTTTTGTGAAAATATATTATATATTATAGAGATAGTAGACCTTGCTACATGACATTTTATGTCTGTCATATTTATTAGATTCGTGTACACGTATCACTGTTCTCGTTTATGTTTGTGTTCCTGGTTTAATTCTCGGTTAGGCAAAAACGTACATTTTCCTTTTGTGTCTGGGGTTATGCTTTTTTACTCCTCTTTGGGTGAGTTGAAGGAACCCAGGACATGAGAAATCCTATTCGGTCTATAGGTGTAGAGAATGTTATTAGTCATATGTATATAAAAAGTATGGTTTAAGTATATATAAATTTAATAATACATAATCTAATCTATAATCATTGTTTTAATAATATTTTACGTGGTCAAATATACAAAAATGTAATGTATAAAAAATTTCACAGCGATCTTTTGAACGGTATAGAATCTACGGCTCAAAGTGAGTTTTTAATAATGTAGATTTAGGATGGTAATAAATTATGGGGTCAATTAAACGATCACTTAATCTGGTATCGAATTCATAATTTTAATCCGATCACCTTGGGCCATATCACAGACTAAGGGTCGGTTTACACTGTCGTCTCATATTTTTTTTTTATGAATTAGCAAACAAGTGTGAAATATAATTTCTAAAGTTGGTAGAATTCTATGTTTCGACTCCGGATGCACCACCGCCACAACTATTTAAGCCTAATAACAGCAGTGCTATGCGCTGCTGTGTTCTGGTTCTATCTATCCTATTCTATATAGTGCTATCCGATGCATTCCAACTTAGTTCTCAGTGGTAGTAACGCATCTGTGGCCAACCTCAGATAAGACTCAGATCTTATCTGGGCTTGATTACAGGTATCCATGGCTATCGGTGGCTAATCAGGTGGACTGCATGATCGTTTGCTACTTCCGTATTTAAAAAAAAAAATGTTTGACAGGGTTATGGTTGTTGTTCAATTACTTGTGTTTCGGTGGGGTGCGTGACAATTAGCTACTTAAGTTTCATAAATAAACTGTTACAATTATCATTACTCATATGTAATGGTCATTATATCATATTTTATAACATTATTGCGTTACTGTATTAATGTTTAATTAATTGTTCGCAGGTCAAGGAACTCGGAATAGTCGCCTACAATTGTTCTTGCCTTGCGACTGATTTGGGAAAGATTTTCGACGTAAGTAACAATAATGATAGTTGCATTATTTATCCAATACAATAAATCAACGAAACAAAGAAAAAATGTCTTCTACAAAACATGAAAATTGATTTAATTTCAACCAGTGGCCAAATTTGGCTGTAAGTGTAGAGGGTGGTAAAAATAACTAGGATATATTGTTATACCATCGCCATACTTATTTCTCTGCTATAACAGCGAGGTAAAGTTTCTGAGGTGTAGCTTAAACTTTGACGACCCGCGTGGCTGAGCGGTCACCATACCGGTCTGACACGCAGTGGGTCCCGGGTTCGATCCCCGGCCAGACAGACATCTGAATGATGAGTNNGGTCTGGGTGTTTGTGTATTCGTCTTTGTGTGTCCATGGCACCCACGACACAGGAGAAAATCCTACTGTGGGGCTATGAGTGTGGAAAGCGTTTATGTTTAAACTGTTTAAGGGTTCTAGAGATGTTAATATGAGGGTTTTTCATTAAGTCTACAGGTGCAGTTATTACGTCTGTGATCTTAAGTAAGCTTTCTATCTTGTGTAGAATCGAATGTGTGTTGTGAATCTGTTAAAATATATAAATGACCATTTGTAAGTACTCTTGTAAGCTTATACATAGTAAAATGTGAATTTAACTTCATGAGTCTATCTAACTACTATCTATTAGTTCCTTTTCCGAAGAAAAATGGAACTTAATCGAGAGAAGTAGGAAATGAGTGTAATCGATAATATTTATGAATATATTCAAATATAACGTCATTGTGAATATAAATAGATCGTGTCCCGCCTCTGCACATGCGAGGCCGTACCTTGTACAGTAATAGTGGTATTATAAGTTTCAGTGCCACAACATTAGTAATTTAAAATGAATCGCGATTATTGTTTGTGTTCACATTGTCAGTGGGTTAGGTCAGGTCAGCAAACACAACTGCCTAGCGATTCAACATCGCAAAATCCGCAAAACCGTCTCATACCTTGCATTTTGCAAAACTACCCACATTGTAAATCTTAAGTATTATGATCATACCAAGGATAGAATACTTGAACGCATGCCGAATATTGAATATTGTGTTTAATCTTAGGATTAGATAATTTCTCATTATAAGTGAATGTAATTTCTTATGAGAATAAAGTTCTT
>MOOZ01001380.1:505836-516249 GCA_002930495.1 Cecropterus lyciades | reverse complement strand
AAATCGGACCAGTAGTTCCTGAGATTAGCGCGTTCAAACAAACAAACAAACAAACAAACAAACAAACTCTTCAGCTTTATAATATTAGTATAGATTAATGTATTATTTTGGAAGCAAAACAAGCCGCTTTTAAAGTGGGGAAATTAATTTAATTATTATTTCGATTTCTTTTTTATTTTTCTCATTTAATACTTAATTTTGCGTCTTTGGTAAATCTTACTCAAATATGTCAGATTTATCTTCTGAGCATTGGGTTGGAATAAATTGTGATAGGTCCATAAAATGCAGAAGCTGCAACAGCTAACCTCGTATCTGTGAAACTTATGGTGTTAGAAACATTCGGATCTAAAGATAGGTACCTTGAGAAATTCATGCTTCAATAAACATCTTCTTTTGTGACTAGAATCTATTTATAGCGGAGATAAAAGTTCTGCGGATGCATGCTAGAAACATTGCATAAGTATTATACAAATATTTTATGGCGGGTTAGTTACAATAGTGTATTGCAGTACTTAGCTATTTTCTTTAAGTTTAGAAGATTTTTGTAAAAAAAAATCTTTATAAATATTAATTAACATATTTTCTATAAATGTTTGCTGCTCACATACGAGTAAGCTTTTAATAGAGTGCAATCAAATACATAACAAAAACCCCCGTGGCAGAGCAGTCTCAATATTTTACGTTTGTGACGCAGTGTGTTCCGGGTTCGATGCCCGGCCATTTATTATTCAGATAGATATCTGAATAATAAATTTAGATTCTGTTTTGGGTCTACATCTAATGACATTTTAGGATAAGGTCATAAAGATATTCGTCTATGTGTATGTTTATAGAACTCACGACATGAGAGAAAATCCTGTCAGTGTAGAGAGCGTTATTAACTTAAACCTTAAATAATACTTCATATCGTTTGCACACCAGTGAGTTATCATTGATTAATTATTTTTGGACATCCTTAAGATTGAAAACTTTTTGCTTAATCTATTTTGTCACCTAAAAATTGGATACGGTAAATCTGTATGGTGAGGTAATTTAGTATTTTCGTAAAGTATTTACGTAATTTAATATTATTTTAATTAACCCCCGACGCAAAAAGAGGGGTGTTATAAGTTTGACTGCCTTACTGTCTGTTTGTGGAAACGCAGCTACTAAACGGGTGAACCGATTTGGATGCGGTTTTTTTTGTTAGACAACAGGTTTCCGGGTGCTGGTTCTTAGATATGTTTTATCAAAATCGGTTGAGTCATTTACTAGGAATTAAGGGTGAAAGTGGTGCTGAAAAATCAAATATTGTTAAATATTCATAAATGGGGTATCGAATGAAAGAGTATTTGCTCATTAATATTGTACTACAATTTCGCGGCGGGTACCGCCAGGTTTAGAAACTAGATCTCAACCTAGCTTAAATAAAATAGGGAGATTGCTTAATCGTTTACATGCTTAACAATTTAAATCTAGAAAATTAATAGGTAGTAAATCGATTGAAGGCTCTGACTAAGTTAAGCGGTACCCCTCCGCCGCGACGTTGTAGTACAATTTTAACGGGCAAATGTTATATTTCTGTAATTAAAATATAGGTGTAATTCGCTCGAATTTGATGGCTCATCTATAGATATTATTTTGACTTTTTAAATGTTTGCTCACATATCTTTATAGCGTTGGGATTTTTTTATAAATTTTAATTTAATTTTATAGAAGTCAAGGCTACATTACTTTTATGAAATCAATTAAGTTTAGTGCACGCTATAGAATTCAGAAGAGCAAGTTTATAGCGTAGAAACAATAAAACCTGTTTTATGGCGGCGTGTCTTTTCGCTCAGCGGTTTTCTTTGATATATTTTTTGTTTTCCATGTTTCCCCATCTATCGTTCATTGACTCTTTGGCGGAAAATTAGACATGAATTTATTTGTTCGTACAATGACCGGAACATTTGAGAGAGAAAATAATATTAATGAATAGAAACTAAAAAAAAAATTACAACGTCTATTTATACGCACTACACACACTACAAAAGCAATCTTTACAAAAGTTCAGGTCCAGACATTAATTAGTCGTTATGATATTATTTTGGAACTTGTTAAGAAATCGTAAGCACTGTCATCCGGTTCGACATTACTTAACAGACCATTAGTCCATCAGTCTTTATAAGTTTTTGCCAATAGTCGCCGCGATTGGCATTAAACACGTTGCTAGCCATCTCCTGTATTCCCACAGTCGCCTTCTACAACATCCCCAGGAAGAAAGAGAGGTGCTATTCAAGAACTTACGAAACCTACTGTGAATTATTTGTCCTTCTTTACCGGTCCAATATCTTTTAGATTACGCGTGCAATTTTCTTTTGCTGGTTCAACATTATGTTTAAGAGCAACCTGTATAATGTTTCTTTCTTTTCCATCACGACGTTACTTTTAACGCCTAAAACTACGTTTTTGTACCGACACGATATTTGCTTTTGGAACACCTTGTACAATTTATCTATCTTTGCAGGTGTATTGGCAACTGGGCGCTACTGACGCGGTCATACCGGACACTTGGCCATCGAACCTCAGCACCCACATCGACATGGAACACCCCATCAACATCACTGATGGTAGTGGAAGCTATGGAGCTTATATAACAGTGAGTAATGTGTATTATTAATTTAGTATAATTTCCGTCTCTTAACACGTAGTCACACACATATTAGAAACCGTATTATTATTAGGTCTCAATAGTAAGTTTCAAGTCATATATCTAGTTTTAAAAGATAGCTGTATCTGTTGTAGGCAGTAAAACGCATTTATGGTCAACCTCAAATTGGACTAAAATTTGCATATTTATATGATGCCAGTTTCCTGCCTATTGCATACAATAATGTTAAAGAAAATATTTATTAGCATTGTCTGAACAATATGTACCATTCTTGCTCTATATGATACGTTTTTCATTTAAAATGAACGTGTTTGCGATCGGCACAGATCCTCGTTTGGATCGTACTGATTCTATCGTCTTGTAATAGTCTGCATTCAATAATCAATTGCATATATTAGCATTTATGTCGTATACAATCCTAGAATGTCAAATATTGTGTCCAATTTTTTTTTTCCTGAACCAAGGAAATAGTATCACGTAAATCAGGTCTTATGTTGGGGAATAATTTTACAGATATGTATGGTCGATAGTGAACACATAATATAAGGTACACTACATGGTCGTTTGTGTAAAAAATCTTTTTTTTTTATTTTACCTTGTTAACTTTTCTCCGTTCTGACCTAAAATAGTATATGTACAAGTTAACACGTTTATAAATCCTTCATCTATTCAGAGTTCACGTCCAATGCTTTCAATTTGATTTTTATGAAATTTTAACCTATTCCGGTCGAACTATTTTAGCCACAATCCAATTTCGGTAGATCGATCAAATATTTTTAAAGGTACACACTGACCTGACCCATGATTACGTCAACGCGAATGTTACAGTGCATACAATTGTATATAACATTGTGTTAGGGATAGGCTTAAAGGTTATTGAGCCCTTTGTGGTTCGACTCCGAAAGCACCACCGCCACACCTATTTCTGCCTAATAACAGCAGAGTAATAGAGAGCAGGTAGTGATAGCCTAATGGTTGAAACTCTGCCTCTCAATCGACGGTCCGGGGTTTAATCCCATGCACGCATAAATGATTTTACTAAAATTATTGTTATTGTTGCGCGTATTATAAATTAATTATACTATTATAAATTATTTAGAAATTAATTATAGCTGCACAGAAATGCTCACAACATTAACCTACTTTTCCCTAGAACCAAATATGGGTCAAGAAATTTAATGCATGATGGGTAAAATATACATAAGAACCACACCAAAAAAATTTTAATGCCCATCGAAGTGGGCACGGGTCTGCTAGTGTACCTATAGATTTGTGACAATTCAGAATTGAAACGGAAAAAAAATAAGTAGAATAACTTCTCAATCAAATCAATGTGACTCTCGGCTCTTTACTATTTACGGCGTACCAGGGCGCCTTGACGCACACTTTGGGAATCCCTGGTATACACTAACAGTATGTACTTCACGACGTAGCTTATAGACTACATTCTCTCCTCTCTTCACGAATTCCTCTCTTGAGCACATAAGCCTTTCCTTATTTATTGGTTTTCGCTCCAGTTCGTGAAAGGCTTATAGATATTGCAGTACTCATTCACTATTGTGCTAAAGCACTCCATAAAACTTCTTTCTTATTGTAATGGGCCAATTGTGTTTCAAACTTCAACATTTTTAGGCAAATTGTTCTAGCGAATATAGAGTGGGAAGTTATTTTAAATTTCGATCAATATCAACATACTTAAAGTGAGATATATTTTTAACTTCCATTTTCATATCTATGTATACTTAAAAATGTACACATGAGAGTTTTGAGTTGTAGTAAAATAAAGTTAAAAATAAACAAAATTAAGGTATGAAATGCACTAATTTGAAAAAAATAGTTGTTTATTTTATAGAGATAGATCTTTTGAAGCGAAACGTGACACGTAATTATTTGCGAACACATAAACCCTTTTAACCAACTTCTAATATTTTTAAGTAATTCCCAAAATTTTGTGAACAAATTCGCTCTCGTACTTTCATATTTTCCCTCGGGTTGATAGCACGGAAAATTTCAATTTGCCCTTTATACCTTTGCCGAATTTTGTTACCGTGCACTTGGGAGATGACAATACATTTTTGAGGCGATATTGCCAGATGGAAAATGTCAAGGTTGATATTTTTAGCCACCACAGCTGGATTTTGTGTATACATTGGTTTTGTATGTTACATATTCCATTTTGGCCGTAGTGTAGCCTAAATGAAAATGTATTTTTGTAACAGATGTAAAATTTCATTTCGTTTTTTTTCGCATTTCGGAGGGCTAATTAAGCTATCAGTATTGTTATCAGAGGTATTTTTTGATACACTTATGGGCCGCTAACGCGATCAACCAATCAGGATTATCATCGTGGTGACGTACAGTTACTCCATGTATCCCTTAAATAATAATAAATAATATTTTTATACACTCATAGGCCCCCATTAGGATTTTCTCATGTGTCATGGGTGCCATGGACACACACAAAGAACAATACACAAAACCCAATCCCAGAACAGGAATTCATCATTCAAATATATGTCTAGCCGGGGATTGAACCCGGAACCCTGTGGGTGTCATGTCGTCACCCTTGTTGTTATACAGGACATAAAAAAATGATGTTTCCAATGTGTGTTTTCATGGCCGAGTACAAATTTTAAGATAAAAGAATCGAATATCCAACTCTTTGATTCACTAATACACCCTTTGACATCTATTATCATTTTAGTATTTTAGTATATTTTAAAGTTATGACCATAAGGGGAATGTTCGTTGACGTTACGTTTGGTAAGTTAAAATCTTTTAACTGGTAAAATCTCCATGCACAGCAAGTATTAATTACTCCTGTAGGCATTGTTCTGACTTAGTAGGTACATCGTGGGCTCATTAAATTCTCAAACGTAAGTGATACAAAAGATCCCCTGAACATGGCCGCGGGCTAAATGCAGTAGCTTTATGAAAAATATGCTAATATTAGCTGTATTTTCTCTTTTGTACCCAAGATGCTGGCGAATATGCGCGCTCTGGCTAATAAGAAAAAAAAATATTATAGTTGTGGGTCTGTCATTATGAAACTTGTGTAATATGCTTACTCATAATACTAGTATGCTTCTTAATATTATAAGTATACAAATATATTAAATTTCATAGACAAGGAAAATCAAAAAACTGACTGATCTACCAACTGGGTAGATACCGGGTAAGTAATTAAAATAAAGTACATAGATGTAGATGAGCACCAATAAGGAATAGTTGATCTTTTCACGTTGGAAGAGAAATAAGGCAATTGTATGACAGAATAACACAATAAAACGGTTTTTTTTTCGAAATATTTCTATTCACATTTCTGGCACTAATCTCCATATTTCGAAGTTAGATACTAGCATATTAAAAATAACATGTAATATTTTAACATTTACCTTTATACTGTGACATAATTGAGCAGTTATAGCCGAATGATTTAAACTCGGCCTCTCAATCGAGGGTCCGAGGTTCGAATCCCAGGCACGCACCACTGATTTTTCTAAAATTATGTACATATTAGAAGTTAATTATCACTGCTTTACGGTGAAGGAAATCATCGTGAGGAAACCTACACACTTGATAGTTCTTTAAAAAGTTCTTAAGGGTGTGTTAAGTCTACCAAACGTGCTGGACTATGGCCTGAAAATCTGAGAGAAGACGTGCCCAACAGTGGGACAATAATGGGTTGACGGTATATTAAAAATAAATTATCATTTTGTTTAGCGGTGAAAGAAAATACCGCAGGGACGGAGAGCGGTGAGATGCCTGAAACAGTTTTTGAGTTTTGGTGGAAAAGTATGTTTGTCGGCTCACTTCATACGAGGCGACCAATGTGGTCCGCCCGAGGAGGTATTTTGATTATAAAGCAAATCCATTACTATAATATTCTTGGTCTCGTGTCCACAAAGAATGTTTAGGCACATACGCTTGCTTAGTACGGATATTTAGACACATCAAACATGTATGTATGGATACCCATATATTTTTTTATAAGATTGATGAAGCAAATGAGCATGCAGTCCACTTGATGGTAAGTAATATGATCAATCATAGATTAGAGTCCTATCTCAGGTAGATTATGTATGCGTTGCTTACCCTTGAGGACTAAATTGGAACGCCTCTGATAAGTATATCCTTACCACACCTTTCAAACCAGAACTCAGCAGCGGTTAACACTGTCGACAGTATCGTTATATAGCAGATATAAGTATGACTTTGGTGACACCGAACCACAATCAGTTCTACCATCTTCATCCATCACCTTAAGTAAAGGATAGCTTTGAATGTTACGTATGAAGCTGAATGAAAAGTAAATAAAGTAAGCCGATAGATATATACGCGTAGTATTATGTAGGCGAATCGTTTCATTCCCCAATTTATTATTTACACCAAATTTACGATTTCGTCCTTCGAGCTTAAACGAAAAGTACGATGGCTCCGTATTGTCGTTCAACTGGTTTATTGCTATTGTAAAATGTATTTCAATTGCCTTGCGACGTTTCCTTCTCTCGAAGCAATTGTTTTACGACTCTGTACTTGTGAAACGGTACTTAGTGTATGGATATTGCATAACTTCGCAACTTTGTAACGTGTGCTGCTTTTTTGTCGCACTTTTGGGAATTATTAATTATATTATATTCGACTCCGGAAGCACCACCGCCACACCTATTTCTGCCTTATATATATAACAGCAGTGTTATGCGCTGCTGTGTTCTGGTCTGAAGGGTGTCGTAAGGGAGACATACTTTGCTGAGGCACTCCATTCCATCTTAGTCCTCAGGGGTAGCAACGCATCTGTGGGTAATCTTAGGTGAGTCTTTGATCTTATTTAGGGTTAATTACAGATGTGCATGGGCGGCAAAAAAAAAATTTGTCACTTACCATATCTAGAGAAATCCTTAAACATTATACCTTCTAGTTAGTAAGGTCAGACCAAACCAATCACGTCGAATGTTTCCCGACGCGTTTTAACTTTTTATTATTTTCCCACTGCTCACAGGGTCATAGTCTGTTCGCATTTTAGAAATAAAAGGCCATTACCCACACTGGGGAAGTTGAGATTCGTAGACGTTACGTAGATGTGAGAACTCTATTAGATAACTCTTAATGCAGGTTCATAATTTTGAATCATCATAGGTGTGTAGAATTTGAAGTTAGTACTTCAAATTCTACATACCTCTGATGAACCGGGAGTCATTTTACAGCAAAATAAAAATTCAGATGCCCTTTCGTTCAGTCTCTTGGCTTTTAATATAAATAGGTCCGACATTACCTCATGGACCTACTGTGTAGCCTGATATGCCAGAAAGGTTTCCAACCATTGCTAACAACGCTTTTAATCTACCTATGTTATGTATACCATTATGGAATTGAAAGAAGTACATAGATATGTATACAGATAGATATGTTTGTTGCCGGCTCACTTTCATATAAGACGACCATCTTAGTCGTCGAGTGTAACAGCGCGACAGTTATTGACTTCAGATGAAACGCCTGCACTGTATGAAGTTACTTACAGATGTCCATGGGCGGCAACCATCATCGGCAGGTGGACTGCGTGATCTTTTGCTACAAAATATGTGTTTTCGTGTGTTGTTAGCAAATAGTCAAAACGTAACGGTCCATTTGCGTTGTGAACATGCAACATTCTGGAATACGTTAAAATATTTAAACGTCCACGTTAACGGTTACGATAAGCGCTATTAAACCGACCGCCGTTTGTTTTGCTGTTAGGTTTAAGTGGTCGTGTGTGTTGTTGAGTATTTGAATAGCCAATATAAGTTAAGTGCTCATAGTTTCATTGCGTTTTATCGTATGCCTAATAGCTTTTTTCTGGATAGAGCTTACTTAAATTTCGTTAAGTTGCTCACGTACTTAGTTAAGTAGTCTTCGTGGTGGTTTTCAAGATGGTAGCTACCTCTGTGGTTCGAGTCCGGAAGCACCACCGCCACACCTATTTCTGCCTAATAACAGCTGTGTTCTGGTCTGAAGTACGCTAAAGGAGGTGAAAGTCGTGCTAAGGGAGCATAGTTATCCGAGGCGTTCCAACTTAGTCCTCAGGGTAGCAACGCATCTATGGGCAACTTCAGGTAAGACTCTGGTCTTATCTGGAGTTGGTTACAGATGTCCATGGGCGGCATTTACCATTTTATTTACCCAACCAGGTGGTCTGCATGCTCGTTTGCTGCTTTTGTTTTAAAAAGAAATGCTGTATAAATGTTTTCTTTATAGGGTCCTGAATCGAAACCAGGCTTTTGGAATGTTTGATATTACATGCAAATTGGAAGTGTGGATTCGCTCGCGTGCTATTCTGTGTTGTTATTTTTGTTGTTGTAGGTTGTTGAATTATTACTCGAGTTATTAAGCCTTTAGCAGCAATAAAAAGGAACGTGCCCCTCTTTTTCTTGTAGTCCTTTATTCTTAAACGAATATACTTATGTCAAAGTGGGCGTAATTGTTTGCGAAACTAGTCCGTGCGATAATTTTTTTGGTATCGATTTTTATGTTTTTGTGAGAATTAAGATGTGGCGTTAGAAAATTATAAACCAACAACAAATATTTCAAGCTGATTAATTATAAACTATTTAGCTCCCTAAGGCATGATTTTTAAAAAATCATATTTTATGCCCATAACTTTATGTTTCTAGACACATCTATTGTCCTAGCCTTGACACTCAGTCAGTTTTTATTTTATCAACATAGGAAAAAACAACAATACGCAGAATACAGATGCAGATACATATGTACCACCAGCACTTTGAAGTTTCCCGTACAGCTAAGAGCATAAAGTTCCTTTAAGTGCTTGCTCTTACGGTGGTTTCCGCTGACCTCGGCGGCTAGGATCGCTGACTCATAGTTACCCATATGGCCGAATAATAGTAGTTACTTCTAAAGTATAAAAGGGTTAAATTAGGTCGTAGTTACCAGCTACTTTTTGTTGGAAATAACCTTTAATGATAAACATCGTCAGGTGTAAAAAATGGGAAAATGTGCAAAAAATGGCAAAAGGTTTAAAATTGGCAAAAGTCTAGATAGGTGGTACTATTACCGCTATGTTATGCAGTACTTTGTAGGATCTTTACCCTTAAACGTTGCCCTTTCTTACCCTTTGTATTTTTTTATGTGATTTAAAGCGGTGACTGCCTGTAAGCAACTTCATGTAGAACAGAGTTTCTATCTAAAGTGAGTCTGCAACCACACCTTCCCAACGAATCGCAAGAACTGCTTCACGCTAGAAATACGTGTGACGGTGGTACCAGCCCGGTCTATTTACACTGGTTCTACCACCTGGTCACGTTGCAGGCAGGTCTACTACCCTTAGTTAGTGTAAATCTTCCTACTAATGTATGTCAAGCATAGGATAGTATGTTCACGTTGTTTGCTTTATAACTGAAGCCCAGTAATGATGGGTGTTCAATTATTTGTAATTGTCACAATAATCGTTAGTATAGAATGTGAAATGTATTGAACGCTTGCCAAGGTCATTACGTCGAGGTTGTTTGGGGTTGTAAACTTTGGGTATTTACACTCCATAGGCTCGACCATAGAATAAAGGTCAACGCATATTATAACGGTGCAATAGTCACATTTTGTAAACGCCTTAAATTACATTTATTAAGCCAAAGTTCCAAATGTGTTGGGTCTTTAAAGGTTGCGTGATGTAGTCAAAAAATATATAGACACCTTAAACATTTTTTATGAAAAAGTTCTAAATGAATTCTAAAATTAAACGTTGCGTGACATTTATTTAATGAAATTTTTGCTGTTAAAGACTGAGCGGT
>MOOZ01001380.1:467726-496815 GCA_002930495.1 Cecropterus lyciades | reverse complement strand
CACGATACGCGGTTAATTTAAATATGTAACGGGTACTCACGATACGCGGTTAATTTAAATATGTAACGGGTACTCACGATACGCGGTTAATTTAAATATGTAACAGGTACTCACGATACGCGGTTAATTTAAATATGTAACTGGTACTCACAATACGCGGTTAATTTAAATATGTTACGGGTACTCACGATACGCGGTTAATTTAAATATGTAACGGGTACTCACGATACGCGGTTAATTTAAATATGTAACTGGTACTCACGATACGTGATTTATTTTAATATGTAACGGGTACTCACGATACGCAGTTTAAATGTATTAATTACGGATATTTCGACCCAGTTGTATCCATCGTGGTTACTGCGAAACAACCGTGTATCGTTACTACCCGTTACGTATTAAAATTGATCAATTCAGAGATAATATTTATAATCATAACATGCACAATGTCTCAGTAAAACAGGTTAGGACCAACATACAATTATATCTGTAAATCAACATGTGTGGGTAGAAATAGATTTTCCAAACTCTATGCCAATATCGACGCCGGCACATTGTGTAAAAGTAATATCACCATATCGATATTAATATCTGCAATTATATTATCTTGAAGCTTTTTAATTTTACGATCAGTTGATAAAATGTATTCTATAAAGTATCGTATCTACTCTACTGAAGTTTGTAGCGTGTGATAAACTGGAAATATTAATGTGAGGCGTTACAATTTAATCTTATGGGGAAGCGAGTCATCAGTGACGGTTATATTATATTCTATGGGGAGACACATAGTAGTGTGTCGCGTTTTTAAGTAATACAAGTGTATTACTTAAAAACGCGAGTAATGGTAAGCAATATTCCCGCCTTCTAGGTGTTGAATGTTCGATCAGAGAACAACTATGCGTGTACACTGTAAATAGTTTTCAATTTTTTATACATTTTTTTTTGCGTTTTCTTTGCGATGAATAGGATATTTGAACGGTGTCTGTTTAAACTTATACAATATTTATTTTTTATTAACAACAGGTTTGTGTACTATTTTGATAAACATCTTAATATCTCGTCATTCACTTGTGCGGTTTTACAATTATTAAAATATATTGTTTTTTTTTTTTTGCCATAACAGTGTGTGAAGTACTGTGTACCGTGTGTGCTAATTTTGAAATTTATTTTAAACATGATAAATAATACTGACATTTTATAAATATTTTCATTGATTAATACAGTTCTGAGAGTAATTTGATGTTATTTAAATCTGTTCTGGTTCTGCTGAATTATGTCAAAATTCTTTCATATTTTTTTTAAATATCATGTTTTTATTCAGGTAAATAAGGAACGCTCCTTATGAGGAAATGACCAATCTACAGTAATTACAAAAAAAATACCTATTATTAACCAACTTACGATGAAGGAAAACGGTAAATGGTGACGAAACCTGCCCAACTGAGTGTGTGAAGTCTATCAATTTGCACTTGGCCAGCGCAGTAGATTATTGCCTAAAAATCTCTTATTCTGAGAGAAGACCCGTGCCCAGCAGTGGGACAATAATGGGTTAAAAATGAGCCAAAAACGAGGTTTTTAATTTGTGTGTGCTTTTTATCAATTTTTTTCATAAAAAATTAAAGCACATTAGTGAAGAAATTCGTATTACTAATTAAGGGCAATATTTATTTTTAATTTTGTACACGCATACATGCATATCTTCAAACAAGGTATGAATGTATGTGTGTACAAAATTAAATATTTATCTTAATGAAGAAAAACATCCTATTTAAGACTTGAGTTTTTGTTTTATAACATTGTACGGATTTATTAAGACTTATGTGTAAGTCTATAAATAAGAATATTTTGTTACATTTTCTATGTTTCTGTGTTGTCCTAAACCTAATATAGGAGCTTGTATAAATATAAGCTGTTTGAATGTGTGCCTTCTTACTTCGTGTGATTTTAAGCTACAAAGTGATGACTATCTTGGATGTGTGTGTAGATTTTTATATCTTCTAGGTTAGTTAGTACTTAATAAAGTTAAATAGTTATTGGAGTTCTGATGGTCATGCTAAGTTTTAAGCAAGAAAATAATTTTATTAACAAAACTCGGACAAAATCAATTGTATAATAAAAATGTCCCAAAAGGACCCGTAAATGTATAGCCGTGTTAACATTTTTGAAATAATACAAGAGAATAAGTAAGAATTAAACAACGTTATCTATTGTTTTGATAATATTACGAAACACAATAATTTTATAAATATACATATCAGACCTCACAGCTTTTGTAAGATTGTAATTAAATTGTAGATGATTGCAAATTTAAAGCTATGAACTTGTTTTCAAATATGCTAGCGTTTAAAGTTATATCCTTCAATATGGAAAAGACATTATAAATAAAACAGTGTAACTGTTATTTTACCTGTAAGTTACTGCAAGTATTTTGAAAATGAAAAATAAAGATTTTTGAATTGCACTATGTATTTTGAATTTGTTTATCTTAACCCATTTTAGGATCATTGCGAGTGGTACGAATATATTTCTTCTACTTATCAAATTCATTCTCTTCATATGCGTAGAAGATAATGAGTAGAAGATACTGAGAAAGTATTTCATTATGATTTTCTTCTTGATAAGCTCCGTCCCTCAAACTAAAGGGTGCCTTTCTATTAGACGTGCGAGCTTAGTGCTTGTGTTAAATCCACAAATAGGTTTTTTTTTTTATTAATAAAAGTACGACTCCACAGACGGATCGTCTGTGCCTTTTTTTAAGTTTGGTTTATTTTTCATTAATCTTAGCTCCACTTGGAGCCTTCGTTGTCACCTTCGCCGACATCCTGGTCACGTTATGTTACACAATATTACATCTAGACTTACTCACTATAGGACCTTTTTATATTTTCTATATTATTATTCTTATTCTTCATAGTTTTTTTAATGATTTTTGCTGCTTCTTTTATTTCTATATTATACTATAATATACACTAAATTTAACATATAACAGGGTTTTAACAATTTTGGACACGACTTACAGACTTTTTTACATTATTACACAAATAGGATTTAGTTTCATTTCTTAGCTTTGCTCTCGTGTAAATATGTTCAACAATGTTTTTTTATACAGATCTTAGGTTAGCTTCATATTCTGATAATATTAACTAACTCCCAAGTCTCGGTGCGAAATTTCTATAGATCCCTCGTAGCTAACTGTAGAAGTCATTCAAGGATTGCAAGGATGTACCATAATGTATTATGAAAATCTTTATACCTAAAATAAAACACCTTTTTATAAAATCGAAACTATAATGAAAATTAAGACACTTTAAAAGAACACTGAAAGTCCTTAGCACCACAAAACACTTATTCTAAACAGTAACAAATGTAGTAAATCTATTTAGTATTTGGTGATGCTAAGCTATATACTTCTATAGCTCTCAATTCAGTAGCCGTACTCAGTACGAATATATAAAATTATATCTATATGTAAATATTAATGTTAGAGTTCCACCAATTTCGTGTTATATTATTCTAAGTTATGTATTACTATAAGATTTTTATGAATTCTGTAACTTAATGCATAATATATTCAGAATACAATTTTAATTGTCTCCTTTAGTTACAGAAAATATCTGTTCCTTACTGAAAACTGAAATAAGTTTGATTATTGCCATTGGTAAAAACATGAGTACAACCGTCTCATTTTTAGCATAAATAAAAATCAGACTTACACTGTTTTCACTAGGGGCACAGAAATATGGTATTACATTTTTTATTCCCTAAAGTAAATATTTTTACTTAAATGAACATTACTGCTGATATAAATATTAAGGCCTTGCTCAGTTGATCTCACCAATGAACATTGAATAATGGAACCTATCATAGGGATTTTATCGTCCTCCGAGTCGAGTGAAAGTGTCTGACAAAATCTGTAAATTATGAAATTGCTTATTACTAATCCAGTTTTGAAGTATTCAATAAATGTCCGGGAATAAATATGCCGTCAGTTGTTTATCCCACAACTAAAGATCTTTTAAATATATCTGGGATAAGCTCGTGAACAAAAACTTATAATAAAATATCTACGATTTTAATACTACTATGAAAATAAAAATAAACAGATACTACTAAAATAAAAGAAAAATCGCTTAAAAATAAATAATAACGCGTCAAATATGGAAAACATTGGTAATGTCAGATATAATAACTCATGTGTCAACATTTCCTTTTCCAATAGTAGTAACATCTTCATTTATTTCAGTGGAGTTTTTGAAATATAAACTATCAATAAATGTTAGAAAATATTCAAATTTTCTTGGTTCTGGAGTTCTTAGATTGTCACATTGATATATACCCAAAGTGATTATTATTTAGTATTTTCAATTTACTTCACGTTATGTCGCTGTGTGGCAATTGGAGGTAATTGCCAATTCTTAATGCATGACGCAATATATATTGACCGAAAATTAAATGTTATTTTGCAAAAATATAACGTATATTACATTACCAAAAAAAATATATTTTAACATTGTCACATAAAACATATTTTATATCTCCACTATTTGTTCAAAAACTATTCCAGGCACGTATTTGTATTTCAAAGTTTAATCTCCGAAACTCCACTATTTAATGTAAATCTCCACTATTATGTCCAAATACCTAAGCATGTGTAGCGCTATCTTCCACAAAGTCCCTCGCCTCTTCCTGCGTAACACACTCGACGTGTGATACCTTATTTCTGAACTTAACGCCGTAGAACTTGTGTGCGTGTTCTAACAACTCCGGCCTGAAGGTCGTCGTTATGAATTGGGCTGACGTTGATAACTCGTGGATCATGTTCGCTATCGCTTTACGATGTTGAGCGTCGAGAGCCTGGATATAACATATTATAAATTATAGTCTAAAGTTCTACTCAATAAATGCGATATCATATTAGAGAATTATTCGAATCTGACCAGTACTTCCAGACATTATCGGATTCAAACCACAAACTAACCACAAATCACAAAAAAATAAACACTTTCCCTTAATAACAATAGTCTTTAATAGTTTAGTAGTTCCGGAAGAGAGATATCTTTCTTTTTTACATAGAAACATATTTTTATAAAAACGAACTGTTATTTTTGATTCCTCACGCGTAAAGAATAATGTCATAAATATTGTTTAAAGATGGTCGAACCTTTCGTGATTCGACTCCAGAGGCGTTACTTATTATTACGTAATAACGTATATTTTAATTGTTGCGGTGTTAGAAAGAGGCACACCCATATACCCCATATGCCTCATTTCAGTTTACTATTTAGGGGTAACAATGACTCCAATCCTATTAAGAATTAATTTAAGATGTCCATAAGGGGCAGTAGCTATTTACATAAAAACAACATATTCCTTTTCCATTTTTGTATCATAAAAGATTGTTACCAAAAACTCAACCAAGATAGTTACTGTGTCTTTTGACGGTATCGACTGGTCTGAACAATTTTATCAAAGAAGTCATTTAAAAACTCTCATTACAGCAATTCTTCGCAAGAATCATATCGTCATAATAACTCTCCTCACCTGATCGATTTCATCGAACAAGTAGAACGGCGCTGGATCACACTTTTGTATCGCGAATATCAACGCGAGGGCCACTAGTGACTTCTGTCCTCCCGACAGCTGATTCATCTCCCTCATATCTCCTTCGCCGCCAGTAAACGACACCTTGATCCCCACTCCCGTGAACTGATCGCCGTTTGCTCGCTGAAAAGAGGTAAGCGTTCGAATTAAATGTGCTACAAACGTGAAAAAGACCTACAATGACGTGTGGCAGGCTGCCGATCCTCGGCCAGGTAGATATCTGAATGATCAGTTTAGATTTATGTTCTGGGTCTGGGTGTTTGTATATTAATGGTTTCATTCGTGGGTACCATGAAACTCACAACACAAGAAAATCTTAGTTTGCGGCTATGAGTGTGAAAAGCGTTAAGCGTTATTGGAGGAACAGTTGTCGTTTGCCTTATTAATGGATCAAATACCTATTATGCTGTTATCTTGTCAATCAATCTTATAGGTTGGGATTTGGCTATTTGGAAGGCTTGCAGTAACCTAAAAACCTTTTATATAATGAGTTAAAGTTACTCGTAAACAACGTAAGGAAACTCAAATGCCTAATAGCTTCCAAAAACGGTGTGTAAAGGCTACTGGCTCGAACAAAAGCAGTGTGATAAACTATAGCCCTAAACCCTCTCCTTGATATATCGAATATCGAGCAGAGAGAGGAATCGTAATGATGATGATGAACGATGGAATGAATGACTAAATGAACGAATGAATAATCAGTTTTTTTAATCAGATTGAAGTAGCAAAGTTACCATCGAGCAAGCTGTCCACGTGATGGTAAGTGGTGACTGCCGCTCATGGACATTTGTAAGCAACTTCATATAGAACAGGGGGTTCTATCTGAAGTCGATCACAGATGCAATGCTACTCCCGAGGACTAAGTTAGTCGTCTTGTATATAAGTGATTCATAAAATACCTCAGGTGTAACGTCCTGTGCATCATCAGGGGCCACTCTCATGATGAGGCTTCCGCGGCCTTGCGGGACAAGCTTCTTGAAAACCTCCGTGAAGTTCTTACTGACTTGTTTGAACGTGAACTGGATCGCTTCTAGCTTCCGGTGTTCAAGTGTTTCGATTAGCTCGCGGATTTTCTCGCCTCTGAATATAAATATATATATTGTTACTGCGTATATATACTGCGTTTAAATAGATTTCTTTCTTTATAACATTGTATTCTTTGTAACAGTTAGCAAATGAACATGCAGCCCACCTGATGGTAAATGGCTACTGCCGCCCATGGACATCTGTAATCAACCCTAGGTAAGATCAAAGTCTCACAGCTAAGTTAGTCACAGATGCGTTGCAACCCCTGAGGACTATGATGGAATGCCTCGGAAAAGTATGTCTCCCTTACCACACCCTTCAGACAAGAACACAACAGCGCACACTGTTGTTATTAGGTAGAAATAGGTGTGACAGTGGTGCTTCCGGAGTCGACACACAAAGATTTCTACCACCTTCGAAAAAAATGCCGCCTAAAGACAATTGTAAGCCACTCCATATAGAACCGATTTCTATAAGAGAGTTCTTTCTAAAGTCAATATGGTCGCCTCATATGATGATTATTATTTTTTTATTTTTTATCTCTTTTATAACATAAACTCTTTCTACACTCATATAAAAAGTGCTCTACCTTTGCTAATTATCCACGCTATCTTGTTCAGAAAACGTAGTTTATGTACCTACGATACAGGAGAATGTCTTAGTGTGGGAGTATAATTGTAAAAAACGTTAAGCGTTTAGGGCGGAACAGTTATCAATTGTCTTGTGGTAAGAAGCATTAAACTTAGACTGGCATGGTTTCAAAGGCTGTATTAAAATTAAAATTGACTTATGGAAAATATATCACTGAACACTCAGTATAAAATGACTTAAGAAGTCGGTTAAAAGCGAATATTAAACGACTTATTATACTACATATCGTCTCTGCGAAAACAAACTGGACAAAATATATTACTTAAAAAAGTGAAGAACAAAAACATAAAATAACAAAGGGTTATTATTTCTTACTAAAACTATCTAAACTAAAGAGCCTTATACACAATAACCCAATATTCAATATGTCAAGGTCCTACACAACAATTAGGCATAATTTCAAACGCAAGATAATGTAATGACTTCGGACACTATATATTACACGTTAAAATTCTTATCCATTACTCGCAACGATGTCTCAGATAGTGATAGTAACATTGTCAAGTTTATTCATACTTCTTGTACAAACTACATACGTACCTCCTTCGGGAATAATAGGGAAAATAGAATCTGATTTTAATTGTACGATAAAAAATCAAAATTCAACTGGATTAAGTATAACCCCTGAAGATTCCTTTTTGAATATATCTCTACTAGCTAGAAAATATGGGTATTATATCGAAGAACACAAAGTCACTACAGAAGATGGTTATGTTTTGGGTCTACATCGACTCAATAAACACGAAAGATTAAATACGCCGAACAGAATTCCCGTCTTCCTAATGCATGGATTGTTGGATTCGTCTGACAGTTGGATTCTTCAAGGACCTAACACTGCTTTAGGGTACCTTCTCGTTGACAAAGGATACGACGTATGGATGGGAAATGCGAGAGGTAACAAGCACAGTTCCTCGCATACATATTTACAACAGAATGACGGACGCTTTTGGAAATTCTCCTGGGAAGAAATTGGAACTTACGATCTACCGGCCATGATCGACTATGCACTCAAAATGAGCAATAAAGAAAGTTTGTACTACATCGGACATTCTCAAGGCACCACGAGTTTCTTCGTAATGATGTCCTTAAAACCAGAATATAATAGAAAAGTCAAACTAATGTTTGCATTATCACCAATCGCATGGCTAAGTCACGCTGAGAGTCCCGTATTGAAACAACTAACGTTATCGAGCAGTATGCTTCAGTATTTCCAATATTTCAACGTGTTCGCCCCTTCAACGGATCTTCTGAACCGAATAGTGACGAACGTATGTAAAATGACCTCATGTAGTAACGTACTCGAGATGTTTTTCGGAACCAACTGTTACATCAGCGATGCGATGTTGCCCATTATATTAGAACATACTCAAAGTACCTCATCAGTGTTACAATTCGTACATTTTTGGCAACTGTATGAATCGGGCACGTTTCGTCGCTTCGACTACGGATGGTTAGGGAATTTATTAGAATACAGTACATTTAGACCGCCAGATTACGATTTGAGTAGCATAAAAGTACCGATAGTTTTATTCTTTAGTGATAATGATTGGTTGTCGAATCCGATAGATGTCGCTATACTTAAGGAACATTTGCCGAACGTTCGTAAAAGTTATCACACGCGATATTTAAACCATATCGACTATTTGTACGCCGGCGTCGCCAAAGACGCTATTTATTTGAAAATAATGGATGATATTAAGAACATTGAGTGACGAAAATAATTTATTATGAATTATGTATACTTGAAAAAATAAGTTTGTGTAAACATCATTGTGAGAGATTTATATAAATATTTTAAACATACATAAAGTGTTATTTTCAGAACTAGTTTATGTCATAATACCGAAATCAAATATAACTTACATTTTGAAACTCATTTTTTTTTTCATAATATGCTTGTTTATTATATCCATAAATAATACTTAATAAAACGTCATGTCGGCCTTATGTACGTATAAGTATCGATTTGAACTAAATGGATTTTTATATTTTGTTTCTTTTTAACTTACCCAATATCCAATTCCTCTTTTCTCTTATACAATTTTTCTTTCTGCTCGGAGAAGCTGATAAATTGGTCCAAGGCCTTCTTATTCACGTGGTTATATTTCTTCAAGTGTTGGTTAGCTTTCTCTAATTCTTTGAATAGCTGCAAACACATAGAAACTATATTAGCCTAACATATCACATCATTGTAATTAAACATTTTAATTTTATTAGTTATGAATAAATAACAGAAACGAAAATAAAATAAAGTAAAATAAAATTAATTACTTATTAACGATGTTTATTTAGAATTAACAAATCTATTTTAAACTCTATTAGACTACAAGTAATGTTTTTAGTTGGTTAGTTTTATTAGTTAGTTACTAAAATATTCCTTTTCAAAAATATATCTATACTAATATTATAAAGCTGAAGAGATTGTTTGGTTGGACGCGATAATCTCAGGAGCTACTGGTCCGAATTGAAAAAAATATTTGTGTGTTGAATAGTTCATTTATTGATGAAGGCTATAGGTTATAAGCTATGTTTGTTTGTTTGTTTTCATATGTAGCAGCGGGTGAAACCGCGGGGCAAAGCTAGTAATTATATAATTTTCTCATTCACTAAGTAGTATTCCATCACTGAAGAACTGAAAATTATGCTTTGTTAGATAACCTCTTACCTTTGGAAAGGTGGTCATCGAATAGAAACATTAAACCAAGTTTGTCATTTTATCTCAAGGAAATGTGTAGTCGTGATTCTATATAATTTCTTCCATAAACAAACCTGTTTCAAAGACAATTTCTGGTACTTTGAATGTAGCTCAGGCGCGTTGGGCAATGTGCCTAGCGCTGCTATTTTGTCCAGAGATTCCTGTATCTTCTCTTGCAAAAGCACCTCTTTGGACGCCATCTTCTCTAGGCCTTTCGCGTCTTCCTCCATTTTGTCTTGAGCTTCTTTCTCCTGAAAGATTTAGACGAGGATAGGTTAGTAAATAGTCAAAAAATAAGCATCTGAAACAAACAAGCCTGCATTTATAGATATTTTGTGTGGAATGTCTTACGTGATGTAGAATGCTTCGAGATCGTGACTATAAACAGTGTTACCTACTAAAAATACTGTATTTCGCACAAAATTACAATAAATGAATGTGGTGGTGGTGGTAATTGAAGGTGGTAGAACTCTTTCTGGTTTGACTCCGGAAGCACCACCGCCACACCTATTTCTGCCTCATAACAGCAGTGTTATACTGTTGTGTTCTGGTCTGAAGGGTGTGGTAAGGGAGACATACTTTTCCGAGGCATTCCATCTTAGTCCTCGGGAGTAGCAACGCGTCTGTGGCTAGCCTTAGGTGAGACTCTGATCTTACCTAGGGTTGATTAGAGATGTCCATGGGCGGCAGTAGCCACTTACCATCAGGTGGGCTGCATGCTCGTTTGCTGCTTCCATACCATAAAAAAGCAGTACCCACCTTGTTCCGCCACTTGTCCAGCTCCAGCTTGAGCGCCTTCTCGTTCCTCACGGCCGCCTGGACCTTCCGCTCGACGTCCTCCAGCTCGCGGTTGATCTGTCGGATGCGTTTCTCAGCGCCGGCGAGGTCCGCCTTGCTGTTCGCCAGCCGACGCTTGCGGTCCTCCACTGATATCTCTTGGAGGGCTTGTACTAGCTCGTCTTTGCGTCTGGGGACAAATATCGAAGGTAAGAAGAAAATAGGACAAAAAACAAAAGAATTAGGAATTTTACTTCTTTTAAGTTAAACTTTTTTAAATTGGATAAAATGATGAAGAGTGGATTCTGATCTTACGACATAGATTGGACTGAGTGATAACCGCGTAAGTCGCGGTATTATTTCGCTTATAAATTACGTCTTCAAGATTTTTTTCTCTCGCAAAATGTCCTCATATTATTTTGTAAAAGATTTCTTCTAGAAAACAATCTCTGGGTTGAAATTTATATTTTTTTAAATTTTGAAATTAAAACCGCGTAATTAGCGTAAACCTAAATACTCTAGATAGCGTAAAACGTAGTACATATCAACTTTAAATATATTTCGTGTAATTTTTGAATAAAATACTGATAATAGACTATTACATGACATATCGTCGTTTAAGTTCTAGCACCGCGTAATTCATTTTTGGATTTTTTTTGGAGAGACAAAAACCGATTAATTTTACATAAACACAACTAAAGTTCCATTTTGTACTTTTAATTTTCCATAATTTAAAGGTATTATTGTGTCGCACCTTGATTCTGTTTGGACAAAACGACGCGTATTTCGATTCCAATGACGATGATTTTCAAAATTTTATTACCGCCAATAAATGACTTACCCGGTGCTAGAACTTAAACGATGATATGCAGTTTTCGCTTTTAAATTTTATTTTTTTAATAGTTAAAGTTACCTTTACGCTGAAAACTGTGCAATATTTTTATGTGTTTAATATATGTATGTAATTTTATGTTGTTTTAGTACTTGCAGCAAACTACGTTAAAGAGAATATTGTCTTGAAACTCCAATTCGATTCCATACTAAAATTATTCAACAAACCTGATCAAGTTGTTAGTGAGCAAGTTCTCCAGCTTGTTCTTATTGGCTTCTAGATTCATTCTTTGACTGAAGGCTTCCTTATTCTCTTGTGTGAGTCGACGGATGGCATCGTTCAGTTCGTCGACCTTACCCTGGTCAGCTGTTGAGAGCTGTTCCATTAATTCCTGGGAAAGAGAAAAAGATTACGATATATTTATTTAAAGTGAATGAGCTCCTTATTTACTGTTAATACAACTTTGCCAAAAATGATTATTAACATTTTATTATTGAATGATAACTGGGCATTGTGTTTTTACATTGGAATTCTTGTTAACCAACGCCTATTGTTCTCAGCATTTCTAAGCGTCACAGCAACAGCTTAAGATACGTTACAGTTGTTTATTAAGGTATAAGTTACTTAGGAACGCAAAAGTTGTTTAGCGTCACAGCAATGGCTTAGCAAATGCTACAGTTGATAGTAAGGTAGCTTGGGAACACAGCAGTTTCCTAGCATCACAGCAAAGGCCTAATAAATGGAACAGTTGTATAGTAAAGCATCAGATGTTAAGGAACGCAACAGTTGCTTAGCATCAGTGTTGCGTTCGAAACATTTTTTTTAAAACATATATATCGTATCTGTATATAGTCTTTATATAAAATTTGTAATGACTTTAATATTACACCTAAATGTCAGTTTGCTGAATGATTTATGAATTACCTGATGCAACTCAGATTCAAGTCCTTCCTTAGTCGCCTGCATAGCTTCCAAACTTGAGCGGCATTGAGCCAACGAACGTTCTTTGGGTCCTCTGAATCGCTCTATTGATGCTAGCTCTTCTTTCATCAGACGAATGTCAGCTTTCACTTTGTCGAATATGTCCCTGAAAATTGATATACATTATACATATAGCTATCATTATATTAATACGTGAAGCAACAACTTTGGAGCCCTTTTTACAAAAATTGCGCGGACGAAGGAGTATGAAATTTGGCACACTTATAGTTTATATGTAGGAGAAGTGCAGAACGCTAATACTTTTCAATAAAAATGCCTAAAAAGTACATTAAATCAATAAATTAAAAATTACACATACTACAATGGATTTGACACACACAAACACACGTATTTATTACACGCATACATTCTCTGCAGTCAAATTGTTTGTTTTGTTTATCATTTTGTCTATAGACATAAAGTACTGACATAGACATACAGTGGTCTTACTGAATGTCAAACAGAAAAGTTTTATTTGCCCCATTTAATATAAAAAATACCACGTGAAATACCGTTCGCTTATACAAATTTATGTGATATAAGTTGTGTAGCAGTAGGATACATTAAAGAAAGTTCTGTAGCTGCATTGAAAATATCATCATAAAGGTAAAAAAAAAATGTTATTGTTGGTTCAAAGCAATTATTGTATTTTTAATTAATGCGGTGGTTAATAAAATCTCACTTTTTTCGATTTCAGTAATTTCATATACTTACAGGAATAATAAATGATTTTGAGAAATATTTATATTAAATACATGAAGCGAAAACCTTGAATCCCTTTTTACGAATAATGCGCGCATGGAGAATTGTGAGAATAAGTATGGTTAAAGTTCATACAGAAAAGGAATTCAGAAACATAATATTTATGAACAATAATTACAAATACATATATTTAGTTAAATTAAATAAAACATTCATTGTATATATTACTGATAATATAAACATGTTGCTGACATTTTCATGTGTGAGATGTATTTATGTCAAATAACGCGTTATTGCTTTTAAACGCAGCTTATTCAATTAAATCTCATTTCCCTATAATGGCGGTTTAAAAAATAATCTTAAAATTAATTTACAGAGATAAATACGAATAAAAACTTTGTTGTAGAAAAAAAGAGAAATTTTTATTTGGGTTTAATTACGGTCGAAATTCGACCGCTGCGAAGGGCAACTAGTATAGCTAAATATCCATTCGTCGATCCCATTCCATGACTGTGATTAAACTAATCATCAGTTAAACTGATCGAAGACTTTCGGCAAAGGGTTTACGTCTAACGGTGAAAGTGTCCATAACATTAACTTTTTCACTTGTGATTTTCTTTAATCAAATTATAAAATTGATTAATAGTATTAAATTAAAAATCACACACGAAATACATTGAAAAAACGAATATGCAGTGCACTTGATGATAAATGGTCACTGCCATCCATTAAGATCTGTAAGTAACTTCATGAAGAAAGGTTCTACCTAAAGTCAATCATAGATGCGTTGCTATTCCCGAGGACTAAGATATTCGCTTCATATGAAAGCGAGCCGACCACACCTTTCCACCGAAACGCAAGAACCGCTTTTCGCTAGAAATAGATATGTCGGTGATACTTTTCCGATCGAACCATAAACGTACCATCTTGCAAAATACCAATACAAAATATTAATGACTCACTTAGCCTTCCCCTGCTTGGTCTCAGTACGTTGCATCTCAGATACAATGCTGTTGATACTGCTCTCAGTCTTGTTTAGTTCCTGTCTGAGAGTGCTTAACTCTTGTTCCAACGATGTGATCTGTTCCATCAACTCTGAACGGGTCTTTTGCATCTCTAGCCTAGATCGGGATTGATTGAAATAACCGCCTGTGAGCGAGCCTTTTGATGACACCTGTAAAGTTTGTATTGCTTTAGTCGTTTGATTTTTTTCTGCTCGATTGGTGGGTATATTGTTCTCTTCAAAGCCGCAGAGATACATAAAGGAGTGTATGTGTTCGTGTGTGTGTGTGTGGGCGTGTCTGTGTGCATGTTTGTGTTCGTGTATGTTCGCGTGCATGTGCGTGTTTGAATGCCTGCGTGCGTCCATGTGGCGTATGAGTATGGGTGAAGTTTGTTGGAAGTTGGAAGTGGTTTTCTAGTGGCCAATGGTTCTTGAAAGTTTGTAGACCACTCGTAGGATCTCTAATAAGATTTATTATTTTCTATCCAATGAACACAGCAACGACCTACCGCTTAATGTACTTGTAAATATACTTCACTTTAATCAGTAATTCATAATAGTGTACTTCTTTGTATGTTATAGGATTTACCTGATCTCCCTCCAAAGTGACACAATCCAAGTGGAACTGCTTGCCCAGTTCGGTTGCGCACTCGAGATTTCTGCAAATTAGCGTCTTGCCAAATATATACTTCATTGCTTTTGCATACTTCGGGTCGTATTTGAGTTTCTGCACCATTGCTATCGCGTTCTGTGAAGTTAAATAGTGGTTTATTAGCACATTTTTTTTACATGCTGGAATACCCGTCCTTCGCTACGTGACAAAAATTTAGGTTTTACTTGTATCCGTTCAAGTGACATGAAAAGTGATAAGGACCTTCGGATAGAAAACTAGATGTTAACCTCATAAGTGCCATCAATAGTTTGCAAATGTAAATATGAAAGTTTGAAACCAAAGGATCACGTCACTAAAATAGTCGTCATTTTTAAATAGTGAAAAATATCGACATTAAAGTAGCCTATAGACCGACCAGTTAAATAAGCTACATCCATGCAAAATTTCATGTGAATCGGATTAGTGGTTCTTGCTTGCGTACACGGACACACACCATCTCATGTTTATATATTAGTATAGATTTAATATGGAAGTAACAAACAAGCATATATTTTATAAGCATCAACTGCTGCCGATACACATCTGTCAACCCCAAATCAGCCTGAGGCTGGCCACAGATGCGTTGTTACTCTTTACGACTAACTTGGATTGCCTCTAATACGTATATTTCCCTTACCACACCATTTAGACCACAACAAAGCAGTCCTTAACACTACTGTTATTGTGCAAAAATAGGTGTGTGTATTAATTTATTATTCATTAATTAATTTATAACAGATTTATATCAAAATATATATTATGAATAAGTGATAATTTGTTTATAGAAAATGTATTTTGATGTAAATCTGTTGAACATAGAAATCACGCGATCGGATCTCGTAGAACGTATAATACGTGCAATAATCGCCAATTAATATCATCGCAAAATTCAGTTTAGTATTGTGTGTAGTAGTATTTGACGACTCGCGTGGTGGAGCGGTCACCATACCGGTCTGACACGCAGTGGGTCCCGGGTTCGATTCCCGACCAGACAGATATCTGAATGATGAGTTTAGATTTCTGTTCTGGGTCTAGGTGTTTGTGTATTCGTCTTTGTGTCCATGGCACTCACGACACAGGAGAAAATCCTAATGTGGGTCTATGAGTGTAGAAAGCGTTTATTTATTTTTATTGTGTTTGTATTTACCATTTTACAGCAATATGGAGGTGCTACACAAAATATAATAAATAGCCATTTATTGCAAACTGAAAATTTTAAACTGGTTTCGTACATGATGTTTCTTTTTTCTATACTAATATTACAAAGCTAAAGAGTTTGTTTGGTTGAACGCGCTAATGTCAGGAACTACTGGATCGAAGTGAAATAATATTTTTGTGTTGAATAATCCATTTATCGAGGAAGGCTATATAACACGCTATGTTTGTTTGTATTTTCTTATGTAGTAGCGGGTAAAACGGCAGGGTACTGCTAGTTTTATTGTAAAATGTGCCTCAGTTCGGTATGTCTCCTGAGATAGGCCTCCTCCAACTGCTTCCATTGCACTTTGTCGATAACAACTCTGGTCTCTCTGGCAGTAAAGTCTTAAGACGATGCTAGACGTATTATCCACACATATTAAGTAGTCAATATAAACCTCACATTGTCATTAGGATACACCATGTCCCTGACTTGTAGTCTGTTTAGCGGCATAAAGGTGACTTCTCCCGGAAGGCTCTGTCGATTCATCTCCTTCAATATCTTAGTGCCCACTGTGTCAGATTCTACAATGTGGTGGAACAACCTATTACCAGCTGTTACCTGTAAGTATCAACACATATATTGTTATTCACACATTATTTAAAATTAAGTGTATAACCAATGTTGTGTTCAATTTGTTTGGTATATCACAAGAAAACATCAATATCGTCGTTTAAGTTCTATCGCCGCGTAAGTCCTTTTTGGTAAATATTTTGGAGACAAAAACCGGTTAATTTTATATAGACGCAAGTAAAGTTCCATTTTGTACTTTTGATTTTCCATAATTTAAAGGTATTTTTGTGTCGTATGTTGATTCTGCTTGGGCGAAACGACGCGTATTTCGATTCCAATGACGACGATTTTCAAAATGTCAGTACCGCCAAAAAATGACTTACGCGGTGCTAGAACTTAAACGACGATATGTTTGCTTGTCGGATAATAAACAAAAGCAATACAACTTACTATATTATTTGATTGCTGAGCGTCGAGCATTATATGATATTAAGGAAGGTACCTAAACCCTTGGACCGCCCGACTTTATATCACTTGTCGTGCCCTCAGCGTCCGGCATAGTGAATCGAAAAATAAATACCTACACCAAAGAGGGATGTGCAACTCTTAACTTTTTCAAGATCGATATTTCGATATCGTAAAAACCATTTTTACGCGAGTTATTTAACTAACATCTAGGTAATTACCACTTACCCTACAAAATTATAAAACAATTTAAGGCGGGTAATCTATACTAATATTATCTAGTATAAGAAGAAGTTTTTAAAGATTTGAACGGTTTATTAAATAGTATTTCAGCTATTATCAACTACTTTGCGCACAATAAATCAATACAAACATAAATTTCGCATTCTTTTTAATCAATACAAAATAATAAGTTAATACGTAAATTCATCTTTATACCAGCAACGACAACGGGTAACAACAACAATGGAAATAAAAAAAATGTGTAACTCATAATTGTAAGTTATAATAAATTTCAATTCCAATATTTATCCATACCTGGATATAAAACTATGTATATAAGCACAACACTGATGGAAAAATCTAGATTCTATTTAAAATAGAAAATTCTATTTCGATTAATATTGACATTTGACGACCCGCGTGGCGGAGCGGTCACCATACCGGTCTAACACGCAATGGGTCCCGGGTTCGATCCCCGGCCAAACAGAAATCTGAATGATGAGTTTAGGTTTCTGTTCTGGGTCTGGGTGTTTGTGTATTCGTCTTTGTTTGTCTATGGCACCCACAACACGGAGAAAATCCTAGTGTGGGGCTATGAGTGTAGAAAGCGTGTGTGTGTGTGTGTATGTGTATCGATAAAACTTGGTATATGCCCCATCCCTCATGTCGCATTTTGACGACATGGACGTTGCACATCAATAGAATTTTCTTAAAATTATGCTTGTAATTCATCTAACTTTGGATATTATTTTTAGGATTTCTAATTTAAAGACTAAAGTGTTTTAAACTGTTTATGCTTAGTTATTTAGCAAAGGGAGATCTCCCGCCAGACTAGGTGATTATGCCTGGAGAGCGGCCGTGCTCCGACATTCTCTGTTCGCAACTTGTATATATGCTGGATGTTGAGAAAACTCCGATAGCGTGATTCAGAATACGGTGGCGCCATCTGATATGAGTAGCGGGAGGTCGCCACACTTAGTTAACTAATTACCTATCTAAAAAATGTTTTCAATATAATAGCGTATCAGCGTATTTAAATTTAAAAAAAAAAGCAAATTAAACGACCTGTGGTATTTGGTCGTATATATATATGCATCAGGCGAAATGGGCCCGAAAATGTTTGTCCGATAAATGCGACATCAGCGGTTAAAGGGTTAAGGTAGACGAAATTATACTATCAATTGTGACTATTTTGAATGAGAGTAATATAATAATCTATCAAAATCAATTCACAGTACAAAAATTCAAATAAGCGGTTATTAAAATCCTTAGTTAAAATATACGATTTTTAGGTTGTTATTTTACTTTCAATGATAATTTACCTCAACAGCAGTATAAATCGCTTTGTCACACGTAAAATTTTCAATAACAGGCCCATAGTACTGCGTAGCAATCTTCGCCCATTCTCCACCTCTCTCCTGGAATGTTTCTAACACTTTTCGTACACTGTCCCGCCCGTTTAGAATTGGCTAAAAGAAAAAGTATAATTACTTTAATGTTCTCTAATTAAATTTTCAAATAAGCAATTTTCATTGTTTTGGTATTTTAGTCATTTTTTAAATAATGCGTTTATTTTATTAACAATAGACTCCGAAAGAAAAATTAAATAATTCACACACACCACATCATAGCCAACACTAACGAAAAAGTTTTAAAATTATTTCAAATGTTTATTTATTTAAAATTAAGGAACAATGATGAATGATGATATTTATAAGTAATACTTTATCATTATTTAAAATTTTACCTTTCCAGCCATAGAGCGCAATGCTTGGTCAGCTTTAGCTAAATCTTCTTTGAGTGATGACAAATTCTGAGTCAATGTTGTTTCTTTACGCCATAATTCACTAGAAATAATAAAATTATGTTATATTAGACAAGACTAGCAAAATAGACTCACACAAGACCTTAAAAACACGACAATATTGAACACAAATTAATTTGTAACATTTTTTTTTCATAGATCGATTTTACGATTGGTGTTAAGTTTTTTTTTTTTAATAATTATTTTATATCGTCGTATTATCTACTCTCGTCAAAAATAGAGAACTACCAACTGAGGCGTATTCATTATTATTGATCAGAGACCTAGATAAGTATGGCCCCTAAGTATGGATCAGACTTTTGATTGAATTTACACTAATATTATCGCGACACTGTATAATATGTTTTTTGAATTTCATTTTGCAAACAGTAAACTTACTTCCTAAAATTAATAAACTTACTTCCTAGCACTCTGTTCCTGATCCTTCTTCTTCTTGCATTCATAGTACTGTTTATTATGTTCGTCGATGGCCACCCTTTGTCTCTCCATCTCTTTAGTGGTCTCTTCGATTCTCTTCTCTAACTCTGTAAGCTTCGCTGCGTCTCGACGCAAGTCCTCGCGGAGTTTGTTTTCGTGATCCTTCTTGTCTTTAATCTGCTTGTTCAGCGATCTGTTTTAGGATTATGAATAAACATATTAGGTATTTAAAATAGATGAGTTAAAGGGTACTTGATGTGAATAATTAACGCCAAAGCTTGAATTTTCATTGGTAACATAAAAAGTAATTGCCGCATGAATGAATGTTAAAAAATACATAAGATATGAATATGTTTTCTTATGGTGATTTTTTGTACTCGTATTCAAAACCCATAGTGATGTTACTATAACCATATAATTATGTATAACCATATTAGTTCAAAAATATTTTTAATCACAGTTAATTACCATGTCATGAAAATATTTCCAGTACATTTTTGATCAGTCTTTATTTCTTCATTTGTTATCAAAATTGACTAACCTTTCTTTTAGCCAACCATTATTCGCCCTAATTGTCTAGGGATGCTAGATAGTGAAACATGACACTTGAATATCTATACTCCATTATCCTCAAACCATAACGAAAAAGTATCCGTTGTACCGTAAATATTTATAACTTACTTCAATTCCTTCTCAATCCACCTATCCCTGTCTTGTTTCGATGTAAACTGTGTGCCTCTTCCCTGTTTCGCGTACAACTCCTGTCGTTTCTGCTGGTTCAACGCTAAAGCTCTAGTACATTCTTCTTCTCTAGCCTTCATCTCCTCGTATTTGGGTTTCAGTTCTTCTAACTCTCGTTCCTTCTCAGATATTTGCTGCCTGAGACGCTCTAACTCTGCTTCCGCTCTTTCCTGTATTGTAAAATTTGTTTAAGTTAAGATATTTTTAATACATTTATTAAAAGTACATTCGCAATTGAAAAAAATATATATAACTGTTTCATCAGATTGCTAGAAGTGCTTCCTATATAAACTAGTGTAGCTGAAAGAGGCCTTTTCATCTTTAAATTAATTAATTAGGAGAACATACGTAGAATCTATAGCTATACCTAGCTAAAAGAGTTACACTAAAACCTATGTGGAAAATATGGTAGGTATATGAGTATATTCTAGCAATAGATCTTATTGATGCTTTTTAAATTACACTAATACATAAATTTTAAATTTTAATCAAAGAAATAATAATGACATTATAAAGAAAACATTCAATGGAACAAACAATACAGACTTATAATAGATTTTCTAACCTTAGATTTATTGTCACCATCCACATCATCAGTCAAGTCCTTTATTGCTAATTCCAGCTTAGTTTTCTCTCTAAGTAACTGCTGTTGTTCTGTAGACAATATATCTTTCTCTTCTCGAGCCGCCGCTACGTCTTTTCTAGCCTCTTTAAGTTTCCTAAAAAGAAGAGTACGAAAAATCGTTTAGTTTTCAAAATATTACTATATCTGTGAAGTTTAATTAAATTATAAGCTAAATAAAAAGTGTATAGTTAGTCAGATAACCATGAACCCTAGATAGATAAAAGAGGGCTGCTCATTAAAAAGTTTGTTAATAAAGAATTGAGTATACGATTTTTAAGCAGTAAAGCAATACGCCAATATATTAAACATAATTCGAATTATTACCAATAAATAAATTATTTAAAAAATGCATTAATGTAATCTTTAATTGCAAATTATTTACAAATATTACATTATATGAGTTTGTTTAAATTATAGGCTATTGGAGTAAAGTGTAATATTAGATTGTATAACAGTTTAAAATTAAAAATATACCTTACCTGTTAGCTTCTCTTACATGGTCTTGTGCTTCTCGCACCATATCTGCATAATGTTGTTGTTCTTTTCCGCTGTTTGAACGCATTTTTTCCAACTGAAAAAGTTACATTACATCATTATAATAAAATAATAAATTAAAAAGGTGAGCCCAAATAAAGATTTTGGGAAAGGGAGAATGGAGTGAAAATTTCAGCCCTGATCCCACATCTATAGTTTGGAACTTGTATGATAGAATTTGAAGGTGTAGAAACATAGATGTGGCTCGCAAACTGTATATCGACAAAACTTAAGCTTAATTCGGAAAAGTAGTGACGTTTTCTGATGAGTTGCGGGATTCCGGGAGTCGGGAGAAAATTAAAATGCAAAACTACCCAAAAAAAAAAAGTTAATTTATATTCATAATAATCCTTAGTCGCTATATGGTCTACACGCAAAAAAAAAATTCCGAAACTGCCACCCTGCAACATGAACACCTGTTATCAAAACCACACAAGATTAGATAGAGATTCGTCACAAAGACGACTCCTGAGAACTAAATTGGAACACTTGGATATGTATGTGTGCCCTATCACATTCTTCAAACCAACAGAGAGCAGTGTTTAACGTTGCTAGTAGCAGTTCTTGAGGTAATACTGTTGGTAGTGCCCCTGCATTCTAACCACGAAGGGTTGAATGACCTTTTAAACCAGGTAATCTGTATATATAAAAGGCAATTCTGACTCACTGACTTATATATCAATGCTCAGCTGAAACTATTGTATGTAAGTGAGCAATAAGCAAGGATTTTTAAAAATTCAACCCCCAACAGGGTTAAATAGAGATTGAAAGTTTGCATGAAACTCCGCCAATTTTAAAGCAAGCTCTATGAAACTTAGTATTTGGCTTTATAGGTAGAAATAATGAAATATATATTTCAGCATTTTTTGAACAACCCCTAAGAATATTAAACCGGGGGGTCATGTATCTCTAATGGTGTAAAATCGAGATTGCATATTTATATTACAGTTTTCGCGCACGAAGTCGCTAGTATAAGAATAGAAAGCGTTTTTATACCTCATCCAGTTTCCTTTTATTTTCTCTGTGTTCAGTGTCATGTATGATAAACTCCAGGACTCTTCTGGCACGGTCCCACTTCTGATACTCTTTTAACTCTTCCTTTTCTTCTTCCAGAGTTTTTAGGCGTTCCTCAATTGTTTGCAGAAACTCATTGATCTTTTCTACCTAGAATGTAACATTGCAGATTATATATATTTTTCTATTACATTTATTTATATTACATATTAAATTTCTTTTATACACACTTTAGGACAAGTGAGCATAAACTAGTAAATGTAACAGATATAAAATTCATTAGATTATTTTTTCTGTAATCCGCTCCATCAATATTAATAAAAAATAATTACAATATATAATTTATTCACATACACTCTATTATCTGTCAATTTACATATTTATCTGGCACACTAAAAATTATATGATCATTACCTTTCCAACAGTTTCTTTGAGAATAGTGACAGATTCCTCCCTGCGTTCATCATATACCCTGGTACCAGCCACTTCTCTGAGTAGTTTCAACCTATGAGAATCAGGGGCGATCGCCATTTGGTTAATCTGATGGAAAATAAAGTTTTATTTATTATATATGTGGCTTATGTGCAATATTCCTATAGGCAGTCGTAGTACTAATACTATAGGTTTGTACCAGTTCAAATGATTCCACATCATATATGAACCCATTACTGTTCCACTGGTGGGCGTCTAAAATGGAATGAGTATAGACTTAAGGTGACGTTCTACGTTGCTAGTAAGTTTTAAGTAAGTAAGTAGATTTTTGTAGACAAAAGGAAATCCATTTTTTGTAGGCACATAACTTCCAAAAAGCACTAAGGTATTCCTGTGATTAGATCCCTGTATTCCCAGGACAGGGGACTAAATTCTTTCATACACTCTTTTACCAAAACCAAACATAGTTTATGTTCATAAAATAATGAATAAAAGTGTGTTAAAAAAAGGGGAAAAATTAGTTACAATTTACCTTTCCCTGCTTCACAATGTAGTATGGATTTGAATTAGATAGACCAGCACTCTCCAATAGGTTGAGTACCTCAGAACGGGGCACCACCTTCTTATTAAGGAAGAACTGATCCTTCTTCGATCCAATGACTCGTCGGAGGAATATTTCATCTTTCTCGATCTGAAATATTCGTATAGTTAAACAATCATAAGCATATTTAAACAATGTATTTAATAAAATCCGTACATTTACCTTGTAACAAAATTTTTATTATATTACTAGATGAAAATTCGGATTTGCTCACGTGAAAATACACAATCTTCAAACTATATGAAATGTCAAAACTAAATGAAATGGAAATGGAAAAAACATGAAGGCTGAATCTCTTTGTTCTGACAGCTTCATCAATAAAGGCTCATTTACACACTGAGAACACTGTGTCATCACTGACACTGACTGACAGGGATGCATTCATAGACTATATAGGCAGTACTGTGCCAGACAGAACTGCGACTTCACTAATGTGTGTGAATGCCTTAGCAAATTCAAGATGACATCCGAGTAGCTAATATGGCGACTGCCATTTGCACTGTTAAAATTTACCAAAATACTTGACAATCCGAATTTCGCAGATATATGTTGTTGATTTGAAATTAATATTTATGTTTTATTATTCAGATTAGGCTTCAATTGAGTCTACCATGGCCCTTCAAATTAATTATAAGAATTGATTTTATATTCCTTAATGCAAGTATTGTTTCCATATATTTTTTTAAATGATTAGTTCATACATTATCAAATTACTGTATATGAGAAATAAACTCAAAAACTATACTTACCGGGATTCTGTTATCGGAATTGTCGAATATAATTTCAACAAAAGCAGAAATGACTCTGGGTCCCGTACCCTCATGAAGAAGGGCCAACCTCTGCTCTGGTCGGAGATGTGAAAATTCATCACTCAGTACAAACTGGATTGCTGAAATATAACAAAATAATTTCTTTATTATAGAAACATGTAAAATTTTCAAAAAATTAGTAATATATTATTTTATGCTCCACTTCAGATTTATAAAATGTTTGGCAGTTTGGCTGTATTTTATTATGACTTCAGACATTGACAAATGTAAACTGTAATTTGCTTAAATGTTATTGAATGCAGCCTATTTGCAGCAACCAATTTTGTATTATTAACAATATAAAAAAAATGAAAATGTGGACGAAGCCGCACAATTTCAATTTTTTTTTTCTATTTAATAAAAAGTATCCTATGTTTTTTCTAATACCTCTAAGAACATGTGTACAACGTTTCATGATAATCAGTTAAGTAATTTTGGTTTGAAAGCGTAACAAACAAACTTACATTCTCATTTATAATATTAGTAGGGAAGTAGGGATGTTTGGCTGTCTTCAGTGATAAGCATAAGTGGACAATTTATTCGGTATACAACCGAATGTAAAGAAGCTAGTTTGATTATCAATTCCAGTTGAACGGAATGCGGTTAGGTTACTATTATGCAAAAAATACAACATGTTAATTGTAACAATATGAAATCATGGGCTTTTTTTTAATACTTAAAAGAAACATATGCTGAAGTTAAAAGTAAATTACAGCAATATTTTGTAACCAAACTTATTACAATTTATCTTGTAATGTTCAAAGTAATAACACTTACCATGAAAGAAATTACTTTTCCCGGAACCATTACGTCCCACGACCACATTATGCCGTTTGTCGAAGGGCTCAACAACAATTTGCTCCCGATAACTCTTGAATCCCTGAATAATTACCTGTAAACAACAATGTTGATACTCTGATGCACTTCGTTGTATTACGATTGAAGTGTAATAACTTAAATACAATATTGCTTGGTAGCATTTACTAATTTGACTTGCAATCATTACCTGTTTTATATGCATTTTAACTGATATTTACTTTTAAAACATAGAAAAATTATGAAATTAAGACATTGACCGCCATTTCTCGAGTGACATTTGGCCGACTTGGCATTACATTGACATAATAAAAAAGCCCGCTATTCCTTTAGTGATGCATGAATCGATGTGAAGGAATAATCGATATTAAACGAATAATTGATCTACTAGTGTCCTCTCGTGGCAAAATCTATGTTTTTTGTAGTGTGAAGTTGTCTTTAGTTTTTATTCGAGCCTTACATTACTCACAAAATAATTTGCCTCACATTAGTGCCATCAATTTGTATTAACCACACAATGATACCCATTTCCCCAAAATTTTAAGATTACGTGGCAATTGTTTTTTTTTATAGTATGGAATTAGCAAACGAGAAATCAGCTAATGGTAAGTGGCTACTGCCACCCATGGACGTTTTTAATCAACCCTAGGTAAGATCAAAGTCTCACCTAAGGTTAGCAACAGATGCGTTCCTACCCCTGAGAACTAAGATGGAATGCCTTGGAAAAGTATGACTTCCTTACCACACCCTTCAGACCAGAACACAACAGCGCATAAGACTGCTATTATAAGGCAGGAATAGGTGTGGCGGTGGTGCTTCCGGAGTCGCTAATTCCAGGTAAGATTCTAATCTTATTTGAGGTTGACTATAGATGGTCATGGGCGGCAGTGTCAGCTTACCATTAGGTGGACTGCATGATCGATTGCTACTTCCATATCATACGTAAAATAAGTATTTAAGCCTATTGTATGTATTATGTAATAGGTATTATAAAACATACAAAATAGAATACTTAATGACATGTATATTAGGAAAATAATGTAGTATTTAAACAAATATTTTTAGGCGCGGTTTGCTGACGACTTAACGACGAATAAAGTGACGTAACAATAAAACATGGCTAATGAAGAGTTATAATGTGTTTTAGAGCAAATAAGGATGCTACAATTAATAATTTATAAACAACTTAAACTTAATTATGTACGCATTTCTATCGCAATTTACGCGACGTGTAAAGCTTCGTAAAAATAAATATTCTTTAACGACTATTAACACGAAATTTTTTTTTAAAGTGTTTTAAATATCTGAAGTGAAATATAAATTATCTATATACATTTTAAAGTTCCTAAATAATTCCTTTACATATTATATTTTGTTTTGGTTTCACGCTCGATATTCTGTGACCAAATCGATCTGCTGACATACATATACGGGGTTCAATGTTCGGTCTTCGGCCCGACAATAATATTGATTAATTTAAATAGTTGTTTTTGATCTTCTTGATATGTACTTACTAATTTGTTCAGTCTTTGTCCAAAATCCGTTGCATAATAGGAAATTTCTTGTTAATTCTTGATTTATTATTCCTTGCTCTAAGAAAATCATCTTTGTTAATAATATTATTCATAACACTTAGAAAACCCGACGCTATTTTAAGAAAATATTAACACGTAGGTATTACAGGTAATTTACACCAACATAAAGTAAATACTTATTACACATTGCATGTTAAATGAATTTGGAAATATACTTGAAATATACGTTTACGAGATTCCCTGAAATCACAGGTCAGTCAATGATATAATAATATCTAACATAAATACCATTACGTAAGTAGATAATGCTGCGAAAAATTTTAACACAAAATCTAAAAAAAAATGTCATAGTGATGTATTGCATAATTTGAATAACCTCTCATTCTGATAATTAGTAATGATTTATACTTAATTAACCGCCTTCGTTCCTTCTCTGTTCGACTGGATTTATTTATTTACCCAACTGCCTCAGAAGGATGGCAATGTTTATCGAACGTACATATGTCCAATTCTTTGACACGTGATACAGCCCAAACGGCTAAACAGATTGTTATACAATTTTTTTTTGGGTCCGGAAATACCAAAGGAGCATGCAGCCCACCTGATGGTAAGTGGCTACTGCCGCCCATGGACATCTGTAATCAACCCTATGTAAGATCAAAGCCTCATCTAAGGTTGGCCACAGATGCGTTGCTATCCCTGAGGACTAAGATGGAATGCCTCAGAAAAGTATGTCCCCTTACCACACCCTTCAGACCAGAACACAAAGAGTTCTACTACCTTCACCACCACAATTAATTGTACCTATAACAGATCATTAGAATTTTCTCAGTATATATTTAAAAAAAAGCGTCTTTATATACGGAATAGGGTGGGGGAGCGACGACTTTTTTTAATATTATGACATATGGGTATATGATATCTAGAAAATAAACTATTACAAAAATGTATATTATAATACTTTTATGTTGCTATTTTGACGAAAACTCGTAAAAATTAAATATATTATTACATAAACAAAAATCTCCACTGCTTTAACTGAAAAGGAAAAAGTAATCATAAAATATATTAAAATGGAAGTTATTATTATTTTATGTATTTACACACCAACAGCATAACACATAATTCTTAAAATAGGTTCTGGAGACAGATTCTTACAAACCAAGTGTGCATGCCAATTATAGGCGTGAACAGCATATACATGTTTTACTACTTTTCTACAGATTTAGTAAATTAAGAAACAAAACAAAGAAGAGAAGAAAACAAAACAGATGTTATAAAATCTACCTATTACTTATTACTACGTTTTTTTGTCGTGACATTACAAGGGTAATGTCAAAAACCCATTGTCTCAATACGAAAAAGGTTCGTATTGAGACAATGGGTTTTGTACCTTTTTTATATATAGTACCTTTTTTTTTGTATCGAGGGGGAAACCTTCAAAAGGTACCCAACGCAGTGGGAGCGACGCCAGGTTATGTGGGATTTTTACCGCACTGTTTTAGTGTGGTAAAAATACCCCCGGTGGCCGTAATCGGCGCTGCGAAGAGGACTCCGGGATCTCCAAAGGAACGTAACCGGAGTCCTCTGAGCGCGTTGCCCCGTCGGGCTCCACCCGGGTGAGTGGCTGGGCTCACCGCACCGTCTGGTCTCTACGACAGTATACGACCACGCATACCGTCGTCCCTCCCGGAGTTGCCTGGCTGGACGGTTCGAGCTCCCAATCTTGCCGCCCGCAACCCCGGTAACCCCTTTTAGTAGCCTTTACGACAGGCAGGAGATACCGTAGCCCTATTCTAATCCCGGAACTACAAGGACGATATATATAGTACCTACCTAGTATCTTACATTGCTAATAGATTAAATAATAAGATTGCCGTGATACTCTATTGAGCACTTTTTGATTTTTTTCAACTGCATTTTTTCCAGCTTTAAACTTTCAGATATTAACTTGGAAAATATATTCAGCTGATTAGGTAATAAAATATGATTAGTCAAAAAGTATGAAAATGTTATTTTTTACATATTGGTACTATGATGGTTAATTATTATAATGTAATTGCTGACGACCCTAACGTCTTTAACATTAGATTTGAATAATCTCAGTCGTCGAATTACATAATAAATATAATCACGGTAAGGTCAGGTTTCTGTTAAGAACTATTTACAACAGATTCTCATCGCATACTAATGTAGATATTATATTTGTATTTTATGTATAACGAGTTCGTTAATTGCGTGTATGATGGTTGCGACTTTTAAGCAATTCTGCGGCTTTTAAAGAAGATTTTGTTGCACTTCCGGTAGCTGCAACTCTTTTTAACCAACTTCCCAAAGGAAAGAGGTTATCTATTCGTCACTATTTTTTTATTTTTTTTTTATGTATGTTCAGGCTTTACACCGCGATGCCGCTATCGATCGA
>MOOZ01001380.1:435564-451885 GCA_002930495.1 Cecropterus lyciades | reverse complement strand
TTGTCTGTTTAGTATCTTGAATAACGCACCGACGTAATGTTATATACATAATATAATGCTCACTTGAGCTATCGTACTGTTGTACTCTACTTGGGTGGAATTTTTATGTCGTTGTACTTGCTCAATAGATAATGCAACGTTGTAAAGTTCAGAAGTAAATGGTTACATAGTTATAAATGCACACTTTACATAACACGCCCTAGTTAAGAATGCACTAAACTCACTAAATTGAAATATTATGTCATTACTTGACATATTGTATCACTGTTATTGATCCTTCCTTAATCGATAAAAATAATGCCGTAGTCGTGCCTTAATATCTATAAAGCATTTTTATTTTTCTTGCTAAAACCAAATTTAATATTAAGTTAATGTATTATATAAATCCTTCATATTTTATGAAACACATTGATTATGTTAGACGTACAATGTTTATTTTTACTTGAAAAATGAAGTTTTTATAAAAAAATATGTGTCATGATTTTCCATATCCTTTACAGCGTTAAAATAAACTTACTGTTACTGCGTCGAACATAAATTTCACAAATGCGTTGTATATGTTGTCTTGATTGATTTTTCTGCGTACCTTCTGAATTAAAATTGGATGCAATTATAAGATGATTGGTACATATTGCACAGCTAAATATAAACAGTTGTAATTAAAAAAAATCATTTTTACAAATGATGAAAACCTGTTATATGCGAGAATTACCTTAATGTAATCTACAAAAGTAAAATATATTTATGATATAGGTACAAAGCGTTACTCTGGCTAAAGAGCTAAATTTAATAATTTATGTGTTATGTTGAAACAAACGTATGTAAATCACTTCGGGATATACCGCTAAAATTATACTAACGCAATTCTTAGTTTACTCAGATTGACTTTTTTAATTTGAGATAATAGCAATTTGATTTTCAAATGATCGTAAATTTGCTCAATCGGTGAATAATATGTATTTTTCTTATCAATATTGGTATTGGAGCTAGATCTCCCTGTGAACAAGAATAAAGAGTAATTAAATTCGAAAAAGTTTTAATGTAATGTTGTGCAACACCTTGTGGATCAACTGCGGCAGCACGGATGCACCAGATGCATCATCCCGGTTAATGTAAGTCCTACCTTAGGAGGAGAAACACCTAATATAATGTTTGACTACTTTGTTACATATTTATTAAATAAAATATATATTTTTCATAATCTTAATTTAGAATTTTGACTCTGTTGTTGTTGGTAGTATGCGTAGTCCTTATATTAAAAGTTTATAAAGAATCGTATCATTCGAAACGATTACTCGTTACGAATCGATTATTTAAATATTTTTATGGAAGGTTTTTTTCATGTATTCTTTTTGTAAAAAAATACTTCAAAAATGTATTAGTTACAATAAACTTGTTTTTAAATACATTTAATTTAAAGTAACTTTCCCGCTTGTGTTTATTACATTATCTCTTAACATTGTTTTTAAATTTTATTCGTCCTTCCTTGGCTGTTATTATTGTTATCTGTTGCCTCTATTCTACTCTAGTACTTTATGAATGTTAACATTGACGTTTGCACTTCATTCAATTTTCACGGATAACCTGTGAAAACGATGTGCGAAGTGTTTTCGGCATAAATTAAGATCAATTCAGATAAAAGCTTGTAAAATACTCGCGAAAATGGATGGCTTCGAGATTAGAGTTTCAAGCAATATAAAGGTATGTTATTTCCCATAGTTTTGTTGTGGAAATATAAATTTTCGATAAGTATTGATTATTATTGATTGACCATGTTTTAGGGTAAAGGATTGTTTGCGACGAGATCGTTCCGGACTCGGGACGTTATTCTGGAAGAGGATCCTCTAGTGTCGTGCCAATTTGCTTGGAACGCTGCGTACAGTTATTTAGCGTGCGATCATTGTATGCGGTAGGTATCGGCTTATTTGTGTTCGGGTTTATTGGAGGAGTAAAGTAAAATAATGTGTTGTCAATGTGTTTTTAAGCTATTTCCATGAGCTTGAATGACCAGCTTTTTCATTTAAGTCATTTCGTAATTTGGTGATGTGATATTTTAATATTTTGGATGTTACTGAAAACTTCATCCTGAAATTATAATCTAAGGAACATATTTTCACTTTCATTTATCAATAATGTAAAATAAAGTGGATCTTTTTTACAATTTATTTGATGTGAAAAAGCTTGATTTTTTTGAAAGCAGATTGTATAGTGATATACAATCTGGTCATTGCATTTCTTGTAAATTGTCTAGTAATTTATACATAATATAAGTCTTTTTTAATATCATGAGTCTGTATATCTTTATGCAATTATAGACTTTATTACATATCAAATACTTTTTTATTAATTTTTAGACCGCTGGAAACTCCAGAACAGAATGCGAGGCGCCTCGCTTGCAAACCAGACATAGTGTTGCCGCACGCAGACTGCTATGAAATAGACCTGCAAACCATAACAAGTTGTGATCAATGCAATTTGCAATACTGCTCAGAAGAGTGCAAGCAGGTAGCAAAGACCAGTTACCACAGCTTGCTTTGCTACCAGGAGACTGATGCACAACATCCCATCAATGTATTGCTGGATGCTTGGAAGTAAGTTAATGAACAATTACATGGTTTACGTTTTAAATTCCGGAGCTCAATTCTGACTGTTTATAATCGTTTGCTATAATCATGATGGAAATCATAATAAGGAAGACTGGTCCTTAAAAAACATTTAAAGGTCTTTGAGTTCTCTTAACTCGCATTTGGACATTGCCATATATTATGTCTTAAGCTTATGCTGAGAGGAGATCAATGCCCAACTGGGGGAAAGTAGTGTCACATGTATGGCAAAGTTATAGCAAAAGTGTTTTAGTTGTACATTTCTTCTGATGGGTATTTGAAGGGTCACTTAAATTTGATGCTCGTATGTAGCGGTGTAGCATTTTGCGTAAGTTATTGTTTCACTGCTATTCTAATTGCAGTCAGTTATAAATGTTCATTTTTGTTTTTTAAAACCAAGTATATTGTGTATCTGTTTTTTACATAATTGTAGGTAACATGTTTTTATTATCAAGAAATTGTAATGTAAAATAAATATGTCACAAGAAACAGTAAAAATAAAAATAATCATTAATTATAATATAATCAATGACATCTTTATCAAGATCAAATGAAGAAAATTATTTATTCCATTGAACAGACAAATGCATCTGCCTCCTGAAACAACAAGTATTCTTCTCATCGCTCGCCTCTTAGCTATGATTCAGCTGAGCAAAAACCCAGAGGTAATGATCGGGAAAGTGAAGGAGTTCTGCCATCGCTCTGTCAGTGAGGATACGGAATTAACCCACAAGTTGTTGGGCGAACAGTTCTGCGAGCAGTTGAGTACACTGAGAGAATTGATGAATAACGTTGTCAGTGGGGAGCATATACAAGAGGTAATATTTTTTGATGTTATGATGTAATTTTGTAGTACATGTCAAGCGACTGTCATATATTATGTTGTTCATATTTTAAACTATGCCAATTGTTGTCCAAATGTTTTGTATTGTTTTATACCTTTGAACTTACAAAAAAACACTAATGGAGAATATACCTGTAAGAGAAAGCAGAAATAACATTATCATCTAGCTCGCAAGGTTGTTTCTTGATAAAGGTCAATGTAACAGATAATTTAAAAAGGATACCATCTGATATTTTTTATAACATTGAAGTAATAAACAACCTGACAGATGACAGTCTGATGGATATCTGTAACCAAATTATGTAAAATAGTTTCTCATAGATAAATCAGCTTGCATCTTGACTTTTCTCTGAAACACAATCACTCCTTTAGAAATAGATGTGGCAGTGGTACCTTTTTTGACTATCATACTGCCCTCAGTAGTGGAAAACGGTATCTCGAAAAAAATCGAATTTTAGATTTTTATGGCTACGGATAGCTTAAGAAATTATGCACTTTATGACCTAAGTCGAAGGACAGTACCTTAGTTTAACCATAGAAAGAATCTACTATATAAATATCCTTACTCTTAATTACTAAATCATACAAGAAAATTAGTTTCATCAACATACATTTTCTTGAAACTTACTTCAAAATACCGCTTTTGTGCTGTTGAGGGCAACATAGGTGAACCACTCCGGTTCCATCATCCTGAATAACTTGTAAAGTATTTTTGTATTATATTTTCCAGTTTTTGACACAGGAGGGATTCAATGCAATGATGGCGCTAGTGGGCACCAATGGACAGGGCATAGGCTCTAGTCCATTAGCACTATGGGTAAAAAACTGTTTGGAGCGCACAATGTCTGATGATGAGAGGGCGCAGCTTGAGCTGTTCATTGATAGACTGTACCAGAAAGTGGAGGAAGGTGAGCTAACTTTATCAGATGGTACCAGTGTAGTTCAACTAATTTGGCTATTCGGCCACTTTCATCAAAATTAAGTTCATTTATAACTGAACTGTCTGTTCCACATCTCATCTGAACAAACATTTTCAGCACGAACTTCCTTAAAACAATTTCAGAACCTATCATATGTCTGGATGATCTTTTGTCATTTTCATTGAATATCATCGGTGCTTCTTGATTCGTGCTTTCTTACTACTTCAGCAATACAAGTTTAAACTTGTAAGTAACGAGTTGTGACTTGTCATCCGCGGAAACTACTATGTGTTGCCGAATATACGGCGCTTCGCCCAAAAGCCTCGCCCAGTAATCGGTATTCGGCCAAATAACTATTCGTGGCATCTATTGGAACCCTCGTTTTGTATGAAGTTGCTTACAAATGGTAGGGGCGGTAGTAGATGTACCACTTTCAGGTGGTGGTGAGAAAAGCTACATTGTTAGTGTCATTTGAACTTAAAACTTGTTTAATTTTTTACGCCTACTCGTGTCTTTGGTGCCTTTCTTGTTTAGCTATTTTGTGAAAATAGATAAAAGTGTATTTACGCGTGGGACGTAATTGCGCGCTGATGGAACACAATATAATTTATTTAATGACATCTAAGAAGTGTTAAGTTTTTTATTGAATATTGTTTGTTTACATTTGTCTGTGTCAGGAAATAATATAATTATGATATTATAGACTGGTGATAGATTATAAGTAAATTTTTCATTAATATCTTATTTAACCTGTCCATGTTCCACTAAGTTAATGACAATAATTTCTAAAATTATTTATATTTAAAGTGACTAGTCCAAATATTGAATGACACCTACTCTTCATTCACAGAGTCAGGCGAGTTCATCAACACCGAAGGTTCTGGCTTATTCCGCTTGCAGAGCGCATGCAATCACAGCTGTGATCCCAATGTTGAAGTGTGTTTCCCGTATGGTAACCACAGGTTGCAGTTGAGGGCCTTGAAGCCCTTGATGCCTGGCGATGAGATCTGTATCAGCTATCTGGATGAGTGTTCATTGAGAAGGTCAAGGCATTCTAGGCAGAAGGTAAGATCCCATATTTTTTGACATATTTACCCTGGAGAGTATTGAGTTTGATTTCTAGCTGTTTTTAAAAATAAGTAGATACTTTTTATATATGAGGCATTGTGTTGTTGACGGCTTACAGTTACAGTAAATATTGAATTGGGTAAACTATATTTTCTGTCTCATTTTAGATACTTTCCTTTCATAATAATTATGTCAACAGAATTAACAGTGAATTGACACAATCTCAGTGAGTTCTATGATGAGCTATGAGTATAGAAACAATTGTGATTTAATTGATATAAAATGATAGGTAAGCTTCAGAAAGTACGGGAAGTTCTATTTCAGTTAGGTTGATGGTGTGAACAGTGTCAAAAATTAAAGCAGTCTTTATTATTGGTACCGACTATTCCACATAAGATTCGTATCCTATTATTAAATACACCTTTTTGCAAATAAAGTTACATTGAAAAAAGGTTTCATGAATTTTTCATTCAAATCTAATTTTTTAAATTTTATATCAATGGTTGGGGTTAACTGCTTTTAAAATTCTGTTGCAAGTTCTGGCTGTCTCATGCATATATAATAACAGTGAAACCCGACTGCTTAAAACGATGTTTTTGTTCATAATGATGTATTTAATTTAACGCTTTTTGTTAAAGTAGTCAAGTAGAAGTATTATAATATGTACATTTTTAGAATGGTCTATTTACTAACTTTCATTTGATACCCATATTGTCGTGATAATAAAAAAGTCGACCTTCCTCCCCCTTTTCCCCTATTTGCAGACGCCCTTTTTAATAATTATATAGCCTATGTAACTCCAAACTGAGACAATTCTACATTTATATACATACATAACATACATACGCTCGCAAAACATTACCCTCCTTCTGACATAGCCAGATATAAATACGTTTGCCTTTCAGGAGCTGGCTCAGAACTACCTCTTCCTATGCTGGTGCCAGCGTTGTGTGAGCGAAGCCTCTCAACCAGAGTGTACCAGCGAGGAGGAGATGAGTGACAACGACCAGGACTTAGACGACTGATGCTCCAACTGGCTCGCCTTCTGCCTCCTCGGACTCTAAACTGTGAAGTGTATGTGATGTGACTAGTGCTTTGATGTAAGGGGCTGTCCATATAATATATTCCAATTAACCCTTTTAATTGTAGATCTTAAATATTTATTTGTACAACAGTATTAACAGTTTTAACAGTATTTGTACGTATAATCCAAAATATATTGCTATTTTAATACGCGTATATATTTGACAAAAAAAATAACAGTATATGCAACTATTTTAGGGCTTTCAGAATGTCCTTTCTGAAGAAAAGTCTAATAACAATCAACAATTGTTAGAAATTTCTTGTAAAATTATACAACGAAGTTGTAATCAACTGCTTGTTCAAAACTGTGTAATAGACTATTCATCGTCAAACATCTGTGGAATATCTTCATTGACACCTGACAACTATGTAGCCACATATGAGACAATATAAGTACAATATTATAATGATCTCATTAGCAAAAAGTATTTACAAAGCTATATCTAACTTAATTGTTATGATTCTGATTTAATCGTATTTTGAAGTACATTGACTTTGGATATTTTTCCATAAAGACTCGTGGCTAATTCTTGTATACAAACTTAAATATAAATAAAAAAAAATTGTTTAGTCTATGGTATATAGTCGTAGTACAATTGATCTAAAGCCATTGATACTCATTGGTATTATAGAAAAGTACTATTATGTCTGCGACAGCATGCATCTGATAAATGAATTACTTGCAGATATGAATAAACCGTTATCTGTGAAACCGCATGTAAATTGTATGGACAGCCCTAAAATGATCCTATATTCCCTGCTCCGACTCTCATGCTTGTGACTGTTATAGTGAATGTTAGTATACTATGACTACGCAGTGAAGTATTATATATATCTTAATTTTGGGATATTCTCGCTATACCCGAATACGGGCCTAAATAGTAAGTGATTGATTGTATGAGGCAGATGTGTGAGATTATATTGTTGTCGGAAACAATATATTGGATCCGATATTAAAGTTAGAAGCGAGTTAACCTCGCGTTCCACTTAGTAATAATATTTTTCAAAAATAATTGAGATGTGGCCACTTTGTGACGATTTATCGTAAAGTAAAAAGGCATATATTCTCAAAGTAAGAAGTTCACCTTCATTATATTTACCATTTGTGTATTAAAATTTTTTGAAAATAAATTGAGTTATAGCTATGCTATACATTGAAAATACGCATTACATAAGAGCTTTCATTTAGGAATTAATGCTGTCTGAAGAAGGAGTCGCGCCATGGTGGTTAAGGCAGCTCTTAAGGATATGTCATTGATGACGTCATTGTTCACAAGTATTTACATTTACAACTGAATAATAAGGTAACTGAATCCTTAGTGTTTGTTTGTCAAATTCAGAACCAAAGTAGAAATTGAATTATATTCTGAAACGCTTCCGATATTTGTGAAGCGGAAATTTCTTCGAATGTACTTTTATCATTCAATTTATATAACCAAAGAGTACAAGGTATAAAATCACGTCAGCAATGACGTCAATGTTCATGACAAATATTTTTATGTTTAGACCAAGATGGGGCTGAATTCTTTCTATCTGCACGCAAAAAAATACAGTTCTTAAACAAGTAAAATACAGTGATACACGTGTGAAGTGTAATTCTTGTTTTTTTGTGATTCTTTCAAAAGTAGTTTGGTTGCCGGCTTACTTATATATGAGGCGACCATCTTAGTCCTCGGGAGTAGCAACGCATCTGTGACCGACTTCAGATAGAACCCCTATTCTATATGAAGTTGCTTACAGATGTCTCCTTTGCTTTTTCAATGTGATAAAAAGTTTTGACATTATATGAGTGTCATCGTCGTAAAGAAAGTATAATATATCACGATACTAATTACGTTATTTTTACGCAAGACGAGATTGAACTTGTTCCAATTGGATGGCGAAGAAAACGTTCATATACTGTACTGGTCGTGCTTACATCTGTTTTGGTATAGAATATGCGAATTTAATAGTATATATGTTTAAAATGCTTTGGAACAATGCAACTAGAGACGTACATAGTATGTTATCGTTTAATATATTTTACTTAGATATAAACGTAGTATTATTTTTAGGCATTCATACATTTTATCGGTATTAATAAAATGAATTTTATTCATAAGTCCATATTAATTACAAAGTTTCATAAACAAATATTTATGTCATGATTTATAATTCATATAATCCGATATGAAAAACTTAGTAACTTTTCTTTCTGTCTGAAAGTGTATGCATATTTTGAAAAAAAAATTAGGGATTTTTTAATAGTTCTCTCATAAAGCATGTCATCAAGTCCCATGACTTGATGACATGTTTTATGGTCACATGACCATTTTGACATCAAAATGCATGGAATCATTGAATTACACACACGTAATGTGAATTATGTGGTTATGTCATCTAAGCAGCGTAAATCTAAATTAAAGTATTATATATAAAAATTGAGTTTACGAAGTTAAAAAATAAGGCAAAAGATTGATATAGAACAGGCCTCATAAACTTCGTAATATAAGGAAAGGGGAGGGGCGAAAAACGATAATATTATTATGACTTCATTTTTGAAAACCTTGATAATCTAGATAAACTATAATTAGTATTTGTCTATTATTGGCAATCAAAGAACTACTACAAAATTATGTAAAAATATAAAAAAAATATATATACATGGTGCAGTAAAATGCAAAAAAATATCATAAAGATGTTTTGAAAAAAGTAAAGCTTTCTTATAAAAAACAATTTTTAAGACGAATTTTTTAAAGTGGCCTATAGTTGTAACGAGGCCTACATACACTACATATAATAACATTAATTTATATAGTATGTATTATTTTATGACATAATATATTACATTTAAAATACGTGTTAGTAATTGAGAAAATTTCGTCAAAATTTCGCAGATTTATTACAGTTTAAATTAAATTGTGCTGAATTTTGAGATGTATAAGAATTGAAAAAATAATAACAGACAAACATAAGGTATTTTTTTAATAAATGATGCAGATGTAGTTTCAAAGTTACATACAATTTGATGATGTAATTATTTCAAATAATTCTGTATGTAGTCATGGTGGTAAGTCAAAGGAATTTAAAAGACTTTGATGGCGACATAAAAAACGATCTTCCCTTATGGAGGACGCAGGTATGGGACGCCGTTTAGGTCACTTTTCATCATCATAATCCTTCAGGATGTATGGTCGCAATTTTAATACGGGTGGGTAATTTTAATTAACAATTTAGTAAAAAAAATATGCATAGAGTGCGCGGTATCATCTCCGATGGTAAGTGGACGTGTCCGATATTCGAAATTGTTCCCGATGAGCACTGTATCGTGTCTTTCTCTTACCGCACCTTTCAAACTAGAATATGGTATCATTTGATATTGATGGTTTTAGGCAAAAATAAGTATGGCGGTGCAGGCGCCAGTTTAACAGCGACAAGTTTAGAACATCGCGTATATTTTTTGGAGGTAAGATAAGATTACATTAAAATTAAATGTAAGTGTCTAGACATGCTTCATAGAAACTTTTTCAGGCTTTTATTTCTATACACTTTTATCTTTATATATGAATAATTAGGTAATATCAAAATTAATTATACCGGGGCTAGGTTGTACCTGTTCCTGATAAAGGAACCGCCGCTTGATGTTGATTTTCCCGGACATCCTGTATAAAAGCTTCATGAAGTATATTCTATTATTTTATTAAAATGAAATTAATAAAATATTAAAAATTAGTAGGAAGTAGCCCCCATAATCTTAAGAAGTAATGCCGCAGCCAACAATACATATGTATGTAACATATTCATAAATAGTAGTTTATTTTAATAATAATTTTAGAATTATTGATATTTACCGATAAGAAAAAATTGTGGGGCTGTATTTGTGTTTACTTCAATTCAATCGAAAATTAGGTGATCATAACTCATTTTTTGCTTCATTTGTCGTTTTTACCGTTAGCTTATTATGCAATCACTATTGAAAGATTTTCGTTAAACGTTATTCAATTTGTTTGATGATCCACAGAGTGCAAATTTCACGTATATATAAGTGATCACTTTGTACATTCATACATATATGTCCAAATTCAAACTGTTAACCAGTAACTTTAATTTAATTGGACAAAACTAGTTTTGACGGTTATTTCAGTCACGTCTAATAGACCAACCTGTTCAATGAACAGAACTGATTTTGTTAGTTATAAGTAATTTTACCTGGTTTTCAGCTTTGATTGCAACATACTACTTTTATATAAATAATGTATGTGCCAAAATGAAGAAGAAAATGAAATGAATACTTTTCTGTTTAGCACGCTTAAAATAGCTAATCGTAATAAATTAAGACCAGCAAGCATTTCTATGTATTTAAATAAGGTAAAATTTTCATCTTGTAATAAGTAAATCAGTAGTCATAAAATTCGTTATTTCAACAGTAAGTACATAATTATGTTATATTCGTAGACTAAATCGGTAGTTAATTAAGTACTGGATTGTAAGATCACAGAGTAAATTTGATGGCGAACGAATTAATGTTTTTATTTTGTTTTAAAAAGTATTTAAAAATTATATTAAGAACACAACCCTGCATTATATGCATAATATTTAGTTCTTAAACTAGATTTAAATTTATTGTATAACTATGCTCTATATGTTCATACATTTTGTTTAATATTTAATAAAATATATGATTATACTATCAGGTTTTTTAAGAAAGTCAAAGTAGCTAGTTGGATACAGTCCGTTTAGTGGTAAGTAGTTAGTTCCATCAGTATCGTAGTCCTATCGAAGGTCAGCTACATACACGCTGTATTCCTGAGTACTAAGTGTATATAACTCGTGTCAGTTCCAAACACCCTTCGAAAAGAACGAATCAGTACACAAAACTGATAACGCCACAAGTAGACGTCGCTTTTATCATATTTCTCGTGATTGTGTTAATAATGATGGTATAAATTAGAATTTGTTATAATGGCTTCAATTTGTATTTTCTACTGAAACAACGAATACATGATAAACTTATATCCCTGTTAGATGTTATTGTCGGGCATTATTATTACATACCTTTTATTTATTCCTACAAGACATAATAGTCTTTAAAAACACCTTTTTTACCGCACTATAACCCTCCCGGTGGCCGTCCTTGGCGCTGCGAAGAAGATTCCGGGATCTTCAAAGGAACGCAACCGTAGTCCTCTGAGCGCGTTGCCCTATTGGGCTCTACCCAGGTGAGCGGCTGGGCACCTTCTGGTCTTACCACCACCACACCGTCTGGTCTTTACGACAATATGCGGCGACATATTGCCGTTCTTCCCGGGGTCGCTTGGCTGGATGGTACGAGCTCTCACTCTTGCCGCCCGCAACCCGGGAAGGCCCTTTTAGTCGCCTCTTACGACACTTAGGATATTACCGTGGCCCTATTCTAATCCAGGAACTACAGAGACGCGGCGCCGTAAGGTGTTACGGACGCCCGTGGCGACTCCTCCTCTTCTTCTCCTTTCCTTCTCCTCTCTGGCACGTTCGGCGTCTTCCTTCGAAGACATTACGTCGTTGCGGAAGGTTATCATGCCATTCCCGGCCTCTGCGCTGAACCAGAGAGGCCTGGGACGGCATGATCACCTTTTGAAATCTTTAAGAACACCTACGTTTACAATTTAAGGAATAAGCAAGTAGGTAGGTATCCATGTACTATTTTCTAGCCCCTTTTAAAAACATAGAATAAATTCTCTTAAAAATCTCATTTTCTTCGCTCTGCATTCTAATCAACAATGGAAATTGTTTAAAGCTTGAAATACAAAAATGTTAATTACAAAGGAACTTCAAATTTCGCAGGCTTTGTTACTTGAAGCTTACAAAGGCCGTTTTGTTTTTTTAGCTTGAATTTAGTACAGCTTTTTATTAATGAAGCTATTCTCTGCTCTATGGGTTCGCAAGTCACTTAATGATTTTTTAATCTTAGGAAACGAACGATAAATCGTGTCGTGTGTCATGAATGGTCGTTATTTTTAGTATGAAAACAAAGATTCGGGGATTAATCTCTTGAAAGTAAATTGAATTGAAAAAACAAACAGCGTTACTCAAGAGGCTCTAAAATAAAGGACTTTAACGTCATTATCCCTAGAACATCAAGTCGCATTAAAGTCTTTATTCATTTTATTTTTGCGGACTCACGGGCCGGAATTCCTGCGATGTCTTTGATCTGAGGCAAACAAGAAAAAAAAAGATGGACGCAAATGCACTTCAACTGTCTTCATAAAAGGGGAAAAATATAATTTATTCACGAGATAATTTTCTCCTCCCTTTTAAGGAGACGTTTGAAGTAGGGTGGGTACGAATTAATGTTTGTACTGTACCGGGCTCCACTACTCTACTGGGAAGACTTTGACCTGTCTTGTTCCATCAGTTTTTATTTTTACGGTTGTTGCGAAATAGCTATGCAACATTAAAGTGGAAACGTTTCAGATTTACAACACTGCCGGCCTCCTTTTCAATTCATCTGTAATGTATTTCGTAGCGAATATATACGGGGCAACTAAAAATTTATGAGCTCAAAATTTAAAACGTGAGCTACGAATGTTCCGCTTCGGTAACAAATGAGTATGCCATTGATACCCACTTTAAATTCAACATGAGGTTTCTGTTTGTAATATTAGTGTTATATTTCGTTTTTATTTATATTTAGACCATTTAGGTAAGTAGGTACAATAGGTTTGTTTTTATGATTTGTTTCATAAAAACAGAAGGAGATCAGAACAACATTAAAACTGTTTCTAATTTACTATTCGATAATATTTTATTTCGATTGTTACATCGTCTATACTGTCATCTTTATTTCCAACATGCATAACTAGAGCCATAAAAACCAAATAATACTTTTGCGTAGTAGGTAATATAAATACCTACTTATACTTTGCAAGTAAATGTAATATTAATAGTACATTATTTTTACAGCCGTTGTGGGTATAGTGGTGTCCCATGAATAACCCTTTAACAAAGATAAGAATTGGAGCATGTATTGCACGCACAAAAACTGCTAAGTGTCTACTATGTACTGTACTAGTCCATTAACTATGTTGTGTAAATTGTTTCGAATTCAGTATAATAAATTTTTATCGCTTTGCGAAACGTAGCATAATTTAGTCGATTAACTCAATTGCTACCACTAAATACAGGATTAACTGAACCCTTAGAAATCCTTCTGGAAATTAAATCCTACAATTTAAAATTTGTTGCCATACACAATCGACCCTGTTGCCACGACAACTGCCCTATTGGTCCTTTTGATCTTTGATCCGCGTTATTTTGCGACCCTTCGGAAGTTATAGGATTAGGGTTTACTACCCAATGTGGGATGGTATTTTCACTATTTATGGCATACATGGTAGTCATCGGTAAATTATTGAAATTAAAATTTTGTTAAAAGCCTGGGTGGAAAATCGCTTACTTATTTGACTAATATTGTATTGTAGGCTGTAAAGTACCTTTTTTTTTGTAACGAGGGGGAAACCTTCGAAAGCTACCCGACGCCGTGGGAGTAACGCCGAGTTATGTGGGATTTTTACCGCATTAAAAACCCACCCGGTGGCCGTTCTCAGCGCTGCGTGAGGACTCTGGGATCCAACGGAACGCAACCGGAGTCCTCCGAACTCATTGCCCCATCGAGTTCCACCCTGGTGAGTGGCTGGGCCCCCCGCACCGTCTGTCTGGTCTTCACGACGACGACTGCGGTATGTGTGATACCGCTGTCCGTTCCGTGCTCATCTGGCTGAACGGCTCGAGCTCCCACTCTTGTCGCCCGCAACTCCGGAAGCCTCCTTTTAGTCGCCTCTTACGACAAGCAGAGGATACCGTAGCCCTATTCTGATCCTGGAACTACAGGGACGACGTATTTATCTACCTAGGTACTTAACTACACAAGTACTTACGAATATAAAGGTAAAATGTAAAGGTAAATCCTTAACTGTTAGTTAAGGATTAAATTCCCATATTCAGTCAGGTCAAAATTTATTTCACTTACCTACCGTTATTATTAACGGTAAAATCATAAATGTTCCTTGTTATCTACTCGCACAAGCTTAATAAAGGTTTGAGCGTAGTTAAATGTACAAATGTGGTTACCTTCCTCCCCAATCCGGCGAATCTGTTCACTGTGAATGTGCTAATAATAACCAGATAATATGGGGTTCGGTAGAGGGCCAGATTTAAATTAAAATCGTCCCCTCTTTGAAGAAATGACGGCATGGGTTCCTAATTGATGCCCTGAATATCGGCCCACATCGAGCGGGTTGTGAATAATTGACGAATTTCATACTCAAATGCCTTTTGTCGTCTGTTATTGAGTTAGCCGACCGTCTCTCTGACGAAACGGAAAATTGCTCTTGGTAATGAAAAATTCTATTCGGTTCAACATTGCGGTTTTTAATTTAATACGAAATAATATTTTCCGCTGCTTTTAGACGCTTCGATAATAAGAACAAAGAGTGAAATTACTTTGTTCAAAGTAACGCTTAATTTATATTTTGATGAATCAATAACAATATTGTTTATAATTGATTCCTATCTGATTAAGAAGTGTAGGCAAAATAAATATAATGACGTGAATTTTTATTTCGAAATAAAAAAACGCCTTTTACCACTGTTAAACACAAATTAGCGTGAATCAGTTCTTGCCCTACAGTGGAAGAGTATGGATCGGCTGACTTACAGAGGCGACTATCTTAGCCCGCAGCACTGCATGTGAGATTAGGTAAAACCCTAAGAGTTGTGTAAGAAAGATTTGTTTTTTTATACAATTAAGATTTCAAGCGGGCATGCAGTTCACTGATGATAAGTGGCCACTGCCATTCTCGAAGACTTAGAACTCAATGTGTTGCTCAAAGTTTAATGGCAAGATATGTATCCTCACATACGAACTTACTAGCGTGATGAACAGGTCGTAGAACCACCGTAGTTCGAACGGGAAAGTGCAATCGCCATACCTAATTTGCGTTTCGGTGGAAGGGTGTGGTTGCCGGATCATTTATAAGTAGGTGTATGAGGCGACCATCATAATCTTCGTGAGTAGCAACGCATCTGTGATCGACTTTTAATGGAACTTGTTCTATATGAAGTTGCTTACAGACGTCCATGGGCGGCAGTAACCACATATCATCAGGTGAAAAACTTATCTCGTTGGCGTCTTTAATTTTACAAAAAAAAAGTTAAAATGGGAAGTCGGAAGGGATTAATTATCAAGTTAAAGAGAAGACAGGTGAGTTTCTATTTATAAGCAGTGGGAGTTTTGGTGAAATGCAATGATGGGTCATGTCACTTAGCGCGGACTCTACTCGCATCGCTTCTGATATTAACGTTCGCTTTTAAGTTAGAGCAGTGATGTTATCTGGAAATTTAGGTATTAAATATGAAGTAAATAAGGATTTTGACTTTATTATGGGCGTATCTAGGTACGGACACGTAGATGAGCGGTCGGTCACAAAATTGCATCTTTTGTTACTTTAAGATATGCCACAAATAAAGAGTGGTTAAAAGAACTTTAAAAAACTAATGGAAGTGCTTAAAGAAAAATTAGACTTATCTATCAAGGGAGACGGATACTTTCTCCCTGGCAACCAAAAAAGCCATATTTATTTCGTTGGCGTAACCTTGTGCCACAAGCAACATTGGAAGTTCTTTTTCAGTCAATAGGTACATGGTTGAGGGGTACGTTAACCGAAAACGTATAAACGGACTCTTGTTAAACATGCATTAGAAACCTGCAAGGAAAGAGAATCGTTGACATTGAAACAAAGTACTTGTAAGACAAATTTTTAAAAGATTTTGTGAAGAACCGCGCA
>MOOZ01001380.1:411543-423721 GCA_002930495.1 Cecropterus lyciades | reverse complement strand
ACTAACACAACTCGGAAATCATAAAAAAACGCAACCTTTAGTACACACGAGGCTGCTTCTTAATATTGTTATATTCCTAGAATATTCCAATTGTAGTTACGGCTGTTTGCCTGAAGTCTAACCTGCCGGAGTCTAACCTTAATCTGTCATGGTACAGTTGCCTAATCTACAGTCAAGATATATCGTACGAGCGATATGGAGGAATATATTCCACTGATACGAATTAACTTTCACGCGTGGCTTACTGATCCGCGCCAGGGTTGCCAAAGCTATGCATATCAATAACGTAATCTTTATCATAACATGCCAAATGTTATTCTTATTGAACACTATATAGACATCCTTGACTTGTTATTTAGTAAAAAGTGGTTTTATGTCTATTATTAAAGTGGGTAGGTAGTAGGTAACTCCCCATGTAGCCGGGGAGTAGAATACAGCTACGGCATCCCCTGCCTGTCGGCAGTGGCGACTAGAAGGGGGTTTCTGGGACTGCGGGCGGCTAGAGTGGGAACTTAAACCGTCCAGCCAGCAACCCCGAGAAGGAAGACGGCATGTCGTCGCAGACACCGGAAGGTGCAGGGGGACAGGTTCACGTACCCCAAGTGATGAGCCCATGAGGGGCGCCGCGCTAGGGGGCACCGACGCGTTCCACAGGAGATCCCGGAGTTACCTGCAAGCGCTGAGGAAGGCTTTAGTTTTGCCCGAGGGGGTTTTAGTGGGTGAAAATCCCACATAACCCGGAGTCTCTCTCAAGGCTTCGGTGTACCTTTGAAAGTTTCCCCCCGTCACAAAAAAAGGTATGTGGTAACTACACAGGTGGTAGAACCAGTGTAGATCGACCGGGGAGGTACCACCGCCACGCCTATTTCTAGTATGAAGCAATTTTTGCGTTTCGGTAGAAGGGTGTGGTTGCCGGCTCACTAATATATGAGGCGACTTTCTTAGTCCTGGGTAGAAGCAACACATCTGTGATCGACTTCAGACGGAACCCCTGTCCTATATGGTGTTGCTTTTTGTTGCATGCACTTATATATAAGATTCCTTATCAGTCTTCAGATTTAACTGTATTTTGTTTTCGTGATTTTTTTTCTTCGTTTTGAAACAATTTGGTTTTGTCTTTCTCGTTTTGTTAATATAGTTAGTATATATTATAGTTTCTAAATAAATAAATAGACCCTTTTTAGTTCAAATCTGGAGGTACCACCACCATACTTGTTTTGAAACGTATAGAGTCAACCAATATGCAAGGGCATATACTGACAAAGAGGTCAGCAAGACTATGATCTAAGCACTTTACATTTTCAGGAGACCTATCATTTTTACCGGCGTTGGTAATATAACCAGCCCTAGCATATATCAAATTCTACGACCACTTGGACTCGAGATTAAGGCGTGAGAACGAGATATTACGCCGTACTAATGATCAAACATGCCCTAATCCTATTATTAATATGTAGATACATAGTGTAATACGTATAAATTTAATAGGATTATTGCGTATGTAAATCTGTAAATTGTCGCCAAATGGTTAACGAGATCACTGACGCTCTTCCTGTGGTTGTCTGGTTGAATTATATTTTGTGGATAGATTACACAGTAGATTTAGACTGTATTCACATCTCCTGATTTTGGTTTTTTTAATAGTTCGCAAGGAGATAGAATGAGTATGGTTTGAGACGGGAGGTACCAACGCTTTATCTACTTCTTCCGTGAGCAGTTCTTGCGTATGGGTGGAAGGTTGTGGTTGCCGGGTCATATGAGGCGATCGTTTTAGCTTATGGGCCGCAGTGATCACTTACCACCAGGTGGACAACTTCAGTCTTATAAAAACATATTTTTGAGTCGAATTTATTTATGATTTGGTCGTACACGATCAATATAAATCATATTCTTAAAATATATAATTCAGACTACAAGAAAATGTGGGCAATATAAAAATCTTCTCTTTTTCCGATTACGTCAAAATCGTAGGAGAATGAGATACAAGCTTGAGTTTCGAAACTATGACTCCTAAAATTTATACTCCTTAAATATTTTGACCGAAATTGATACTACTCAACTATCTTTCTACCATAATAATTAGCTAATGTTTATAGTGTGCTAGTTTTCATGAAAAACTGATAAGTTGATAAAAGCAAACATTTTTGTTCCATTGTAAATTACTGTGAATTAATTAGCGTGGAATTTAATTAACACTCTTGATGTGTTAATCAATTAAGCAAATTAGTTCGTTGCAAAGGAAAGAGGTTAGTGGGTTAGGCCTCGAATAATAAAATTTTGGTTCTCCTTTGAAAGTATAGAAATGGTTAATTAAATTATTTCTATTTTAATGAGGAGTTTTCATAAATAAGATTATATCTAGACCATACGAAGAGAGGCAGTTACGAGCACGGGATTAAATAAAAGTATGAAATGTTTAGATAAATCTCTTCTACCATTTATACCAAAATTAAGACAGAACATAAGTTAACATAGTTATTTATTAAACTCTCTCATTCTGAGAGAAGACCCGTGTCCAGCAGTGGGACAATAATGGGTTGATGATGAGTTTTTTATTTATCTAAATAGCCCCCGGGACCCCTTAAAGCATTTTTCGCTACTCTCTGTATTTGTGAATTTGACCGTTGCCCTGTTGAAAATTTCAATATGCATATGTACCTATAGCTCTCGCTTTTGCCGTCTTTTGTCGTCTATTCGTTAGCCCATTTCCTTACGGCTAGTCTCTTGAGAATGAATAGTATTGTATAATACGTTATAGAAATGACATGTATTTTTATATTATGATTGTAACAAACGAGCATGCAGTCTCCCTTATGTTAAGTAGCCCGTGGACATCTGTGACCAACCGCAGATAGGACAAGACTCCTACCTGAGGTACCTGACAACAATTGCAATGCTACTTGTGATGCCTATGTTCAAACGTCAGTGTATTTTAGTACTCGTTTTTATAAGTTTATGACACCTACAAAGCATCCGAGGCAACATAATTTTTGTCTTGTAAAAATATTTACACAATAAGGTATATTGTGTAAATATATTACGTAGTATATTCGAGTAGGTACTAAATTCGAAGGCTTCATGTATTTGTAAAAAAGCGAATATCGTCAACATGTTAGGCAGTGCCTGAGTATCGTAGAGGCAATTAAACATTTAACAACGCAGCCTATAGCTGCTACTCTTCTGTGTAATCATGTAAACAGTTCTACTGCTTCTCTCAATTTGTCGAAATCATAAAGAATTCAAATTGGAGGATCCAATTCCTAAACATTTAAATAGGCAGGGGTTCAAAAAATGCTGCATTTGTCGAGGGATGCGTAGGGATCAGAATTTAATGTCAGAGCTACGGATGAATAATCGTAATGGGGTTGCATAATTTTTCACTTTAAATTAATGAGGTTCATTAATTTACTTCATAATAGCCTACCCAATGAATCTATTATATTCAAAATAGTGTGTCCGTAAGTACCACGTGACTACTCGTATATGACTGCCTTCGAGAAGATTATTTAATACTTTTAAAACACGCGTATATCTATGCATACACACAACAAACACAAAATATTTTTAGTTATTTAACGGAAAATTAATATAATTTAAAAGTATGCTTAAATGACAAATGTCACTATCACCTAACGTGTAATATATTTTTTAATTAATAGATAGTGAAAAATATTTTATATTTTTCTGAAGATAACAAAAATACTATTAATCTAAGCGAGGTATTACATAGATAATCAATGTGTTATGTATTGACCTCAATCAACATCACAACCAACCAACGTCACAATGGCCTTAAATAAAATGATCTAAAAGGCATCCTATCCGATCGAATCCACGCTGCCGTGGGAGTGCTAAGCATTTCAGTTGCTACCTGGTCTAGAAGAAGGAATCTCATCCTGCCCTAGCAGATACTCGAACGTAGGTGAAGTAATGCTTAGTGTAGATTTAATTAAAATCTATCATTTTCAATTTCATTTTCATACAATTATATTGTATAAAAAATTTCGGTCTTTACTCGGTCCTGGCTGCGTACGCACGGTTTACATTACTAATGCGTAGACACAAACAACACATAAACTCAAAATACCACCATACAGGTATAAACATCCAGAACCTCTCGCCTTTTGAAGTGTAGCAAAAAGTACTTACAGAAGATTGCGATTGTTAAATATGTACTGAAAAATTTGAAAGATGTAGCGTGAAAAGTAGTTTCATTTCAATAAAGCCTTGAACAATATTCAGGCGAAACGCGAAGTTAAAGACGGAGAGGCCACGTGTTATTCTTACCCGAAGCACCAAGTTGGCCCATAATGTTTACATTTTATGGCCAACCTGCTCCGAAATACTGTATGGATGACGTGACCATGGGCCCCGAATTTGACGAGACAGTCCTGTGTTTGGCTTGCCTTTATTTCTAACGAATAAAAAATTCCCGTTTTCGATATAGATGAATTAAAATATGTAGCTACAATCCCACTTGTAATTGTATCTTGCTATTATACATAATAATATATAATTGCCTAGATTTAAAATTATATATGTGGTAGTTAATAGGTGGAGTTCGTAGAACACTACGAGTTTCAACTTCAAAGGCAACTGTCGCACACTTATATAATAATGGATGTAGCAAACGAGACATCTCTTAACCCCATACAAGATCAGAGTCTTCCTGGAGGTTACCACAGATGCGTTGCTAGCTCCGAGGACTAAGTTGGAACGACTCACTCACTCTTCTGAAGGTGGTAGAATTCTTTGTGGTTCGACTCCGGAAACACCACCGCTACACCTACCTTTGCCTAATATCAGCAGTGTTATGCACTGTTGTGTTCTGGTCTGAAGGTTGTGGTAAGGGAAACATACTTTTCCGAGGCATTCCATTTTAGTCCTTAGGGGTAGCAACGCATCTGTGGCTGACCTTAGGTGAAACCGATCTTAGCTAGGGTTGATTATAGATGTCCATTTTTTATACTATAGAAGTAGAAAACGAGCCTGTAGTCCACCTGATGGTAAGTGCCTAGTGCCGCCATTGATATCTGTAATCAACCTCAGGTAAGATAATAGTCCTTTGAGGTTAGCCACAAATGAGTTGCTATCCCTGAGGACTAAGTTGGAACGCCTCGGATAAGTATATCTCCCTTATCGCACCCTTCATACCAAAACATGGCAGCGCATTAAACTGTTATTACTAAGCAGAAATAAGCGTGGTGGTGGTGCTTCTGCAGTCGAACCACAAAGTTCTACCACCTTGAGTAAGTAAATAACTCTTTAATTTTAGATGAAAATAAAAATAAAAAAAAACATTTTTTCACAATAATCCGCAAGAGTCTCGCTCTGATGAGAAAAATGGTCACGTTATGTATGGAATGCACCCTTCGGAAACTGAGTGTTTTCTTCCATTAGCCTAAGTGGCAGACATTGCTACTTTCGTACTTTAACGTAGCCACCTGAGTTGAATTTGATATTTAATTTTGATTAAGAAGTTCTCCCAACTTGTTGACTCTGATGAACACTTGGAATTTTAATGGGATAAAATTTAGCTTTAAAGTAATCATGTCTTCGAGATGAAATTTTGCTTTTGGAATTTTAACGTAGACTCAAACTTGTTTTCAACATTATAAGTAAGACTTGTTCGTATGGATTATCTTTATATTCAAATATTATTGCTTTTTTGCACACTGCCGATATGAGAGAAATAACGATAGAGGGATAAACGTAAATACAAGACTTCAGTCCATCTGACACATGGTACATTTTCAGAATCGCTTGGGTCCTAAGCGATTATCGGAGGGAAATTAAAAAGTTACCATCGTCCAAGGCTCTTTCCACAAAATTCTTTGAAACTTTACCTTCAAGTCAAGCCTCCTCCAAACGAAAAATAAAATCCCCCTCACGAAACAAAAATCCTGGTTTGAAACGAGTTGTTGTCTAGTTATACGTATCACTACTATACCACACGCCAGCGAAGAACCATCGGTAAGGTGGGGTTACGTGTGAATAATTTGCTGCAGCTTCTTTTATCGACAATATAGTTACCATAATAATATGTCTGCTATAGAGAAGCCGGCCTCTGAGGCATTAAGGCATTAACCCTCCATATTGACAAAATGGGGATGGTTAAGTTTACACTTTTAACACTATTGTTAAAAATGTGCATATATAATCCAGTTTTTTTATCACCAAAGCAAGTGTATTCCATTGTTTTAAATATATAAAAGAAAAGTTTAGTACTTATATTTATCGTAAAATAGTTTCTAATATGGAAGTTTTAAATTTTCCCGTGATACCTGTGCAGGAAAGCTTAGATTTCAATGATTTCACGTTTACGGAATAACCAAAAACCAGTGGGTTTACATTTCCCTGTTGACTTAGAATAAATTCTGTTGCATTGAAGCGGAGATATGTTTTCAATGAAAGCGGAAGGAATGTATGCTGGGGTTTGTAGTTCGCGTTACAAAAGAGGTTTTCCGAAACTAGGACGGAAATTGTTCTGCCGAGACGTGTGAAACGAGGTGAGGCGCATTTTTGGAGCTGGGAAATAGTTACCTACTTCTAGATATATGACACTTAACCTAGAAACAAAATTGGGAAAAATGCATCTATTTTCAGTTTATGATGTATTTTATTAGCAACGACATGGTAATATGATTTTTCTTTGATAAAATTTGACGTAGTCTAAAGTTTAAAATTGCTTTATAATTAAATTTTAAATTGTTTGAGTCTGCCATAGTAACTTCCTCTCTTTTATGGATGAAGAAAGTTACTCGGAGATTTAATTCAAGAAATGAGGTGCGTATCTGTGAAGTTTATCATATTACGATTATTAATTCAGCAAAATTCTCATTAGATAAGGTCTTAGTAATGTGTGTTACTAGTAATTATTAATTAAATCAAGACAAAGTAGGGTCAAGGCGGCAACAGTGGCTATAGTGGCAACAGCGGCGCGGTAGTAGTTTTTCGTAAAATAATATAGATATCTGCCTGTCTTCTTCATTCAAAGAACCCTCATGTTATATGAGGGTTCTCTAAGCACGTTACAACTATTCGGCTTCATCATCAAAAAGTAATTAAAAAAATAATGGACAAAATACTTTTTGCATTATTTTGTTCTGACATATTTAATAAAATAATTATATGTAACAAATTAAATACATTAATGATTACTTTAGGAAAATGACTAATCGAATTAAGCTGGAATCAAATAGGAATTCAAGCGGCTTATATCAATAACAGCTATAGCTGCTTAAGTGGCCCCGTCACGGAACGTAGCGTGCGCCGTTGTCGCCGATAGCGTCTTTCAGTGACGGCGCATAAATATTACTGTGACATCTACAAGCTCATTTTATTCTTACAATAAAGTATTGCTTATTGTTAATTTCTTAGTAGGATTGCGATTTAAAATATAAAATTTTGCGGACATTATCTTTTTTGTAAGATCTATTTTGTAATTTCATTGTCGCTTTTTGTCACGTAGCTTAAATGCAATTGCTCGTCGTTCCAAAGCTGCTGAAACATTCTGATAAACTTACTTTACTTATAATTAAATGTCTGATAAACCCGAACAGGAATCAAATAGATATAAATCAAGTGGTTTATATTCATATCCATTACAGTTACTGCTAAGTACACCCGTCACGGAAGGTAGCGTGATGTTGTCGCCGATAGCGTCTTTCAGTGACGGCGCACAAATATTTCCGTTACGGTTCCAAGCGTAATTTATTCTCTTATAACGAACTTATCTTAAGTATAGTATCGTTTACTACTATAGGGCTTACAGTGTTTTTAGTAAATGTAATAGACTGAGTATTTGACAAATGAGTTTGTAATTGTATGCGTATTTTAGATGCCAAATAATTAATCCTAATTAAAGTATCTCATAAAATATTTATCTTGTATATTTTATAACTCGGAATAAGTTGTAAAGGTCAGTTCTATCTATGTCTATGTCTACTAATAAATAATAATGTTATAAACTAGCATATATTATAAACTTGAGGCATTTTAATTCCACATTGTGCTTATAACTAATCAAATTAACCAAGGCTAAATCAAATAGCTTATATCTGTTACAGTTAGAGCTGCTTAAATGTCCCCGTCACGGAAGGTAGCGTGACGCCGTTGTCGCCGATAGCGTCCTTCAGTGAAGGCGCGTAAATATTACCGTGACAGCCTTTAGTTTATGTGCTCTAACAGTTTGGCTTTGTTTTACGATTGTTTAAGGCTATAGTGAATTCTTAGAACACTTCACTTTTAATCTCTACATTTTGAACTACGAGTAAATTGGAGTATATAGTGTCTCTGCCTTTCAATAACATTTTAAATCAACTTAGAACATAATATCACGCTGCGATCCAGTACATCTTTTTATATATTAATATGTAAAAAAAGTGTAGTTAGTGAGTTTATCGTTATCCAAAAATGAACAAAGGATTTTAACACCTGTTAAATGAAATTTATATAGATAACTTATATCTTAAATTTCGGTTACAGGAACACTAGCGGTGGACAATGATCGCAAAATACATACGACGTGTGGTGCAATCCGCGGTGTGGACCATCGTAACTCCGCGCAGTTTATGAGCCATGGCGCACGGGAATTTTCCGAAATAAGTCCGCAGTGTTTCCATGCCGCGGTCTGCCACGGAAATGAATGCATGCATGTAAGTGCACAGCACCTGAGGTGAAAATTAATGTAGCGTTTTATTGCGTAATTTAATTTAAAATGTGAAACGAAGTATTGTGTTTAAGTAAATTGCTATATACACATATTGGGGTAATTAAGTAGTTATAGCAATAAATAAACATATAAATGTTGTGTGATAACGTGCCGTACTCTATAATGGTGTAGAAACATTTTGGGTAAACAAATAAATGACATATAGCTTTTGTAACATGTACTATATATAGATTTTTTTCTGTTTAGAACAAGTACGATTTGATGCAGTGGTAGAAGATTTTACTTCAGGTTCTATTAAATGGTGATACATTATTAAAAATTCTATAAAAATATTAACTTTCATGTAAGCCTAATTTTAAAGATTTGCTTTCAGGAAATATTAGTGGACAATAGTCACAACATACAACCGATTCTGCGTAACCGTATTCTGCGGTGTAGCCCAACGTGACTCGGAGAAATTTCTGGGCCGCGCTCCCGCACGGGAATTTTCCAAAATACGTCCACGTGTTTCCATGACTTGAGATTAATGTTGTAATTTATTTTGCAATTTAATTTAAACTAAAACTGAACATTTTATTCAACTAAATTCCTATCGTACTAAAAGTATTATTTTGTAGTCAGTCAAATAAAACATGAGCAAATAAACGCCTTGTAGTGTTTGTAAGTTGGTGCTTATAAAGATTTTTCGAATATAGCTGCGTTCTACTTTGCTAGAAGCGGTACAAGATTTGCGTTAAAGTTCTATTTTACCGTGTTATCTAATTGAAAATCTTATTAACATTAATGTAAACTGCTTTCTAAAGTTTTGCTATCATGAAATATTAGTGGACAATAGTCGCAAAATACAGTCGGCGTTTGGTGTAGTCTGCGGTGTAGACCACCGTAACTCTGCACACTTTATGAGCCGCGCTACCGCACGGGAATTTTCCGAAACACCGCGGTCCGCCTCGGATACACTGCAAGTGCACAGCTCCGGGTCGGGAATTAATGTAGCCTTATACTGTATTTTAATTAAAAATATGAAACTCTATTTTGCAGTCTACTTGTTGAACAACGAACTCGCACTGTGTGGTGGATTATGGTTTTAATCTAATTCCGAGAGGAAACCCAACATTGTTGCGAATTAAAGTTTCGGTTATTCTAAAATTTTACGAAATTATACGAGGAATATACGCAATATACGCAGTGTGATACCTATGAAGTAAGTTTGCGGTGTCCGATTTGCGGAATTAAGGCGCGGTCCAATTTAAAGTGCAGCTCGTTAAATAAATGTTTTAATAAAATTAAATCTGAAATAAGATAGGTAGGGTACCTAATTAGTCGCTAATTATATATATATATATATGTATATGTAATGAAATGGCATTTCATTAATATAATTTACCGCGTTTATAAGTTGTCTGTGGCGCACAGACGGGATTGAGGTGATATTTTTAATGGCGGATGACGTTTAGATTATTTTGTGCATAAATGTTATGGAAAACTGATAGAAAGATAAACGAAAGGATATAGTTGAGGAATCGATATTAGTAGACTTTAAATGTCGTTTCTTTGTATATATATATATATAAGAAATGATGCTCACTCAATCATTCATCTATTGACTAAACTTTGCAGATAAAATCGGATTTTTTGATATTCCACCCCTAAGAGGGTTAAATAAGGGATGAAAGTTTGTATGAAATTCCGTCAATTTTGATGGAAACTCAATGAAGTTTAGTATTGCGCATCATGATTTGATAAATAAAATATCTATTGCACCGTTTTTGAAAAATCAACCCCTAAGAGGATTAAATAGGAGTTGAGTTCATTTGGAAATCCGCCAATTTTGATGTCAGCTTGATGAAACTTAGTATTTAGCTTTGTGGTTTGATGTATTTGAATATTTATCTCAAGGTTTTATGAAAATGATGATCAAATAAGGGTTGCAAGTTTGTATGAAAGTATAAAAGCCAATATGGATGCAAGCTCAATGAAACTTGTATTTGGCTTTATAGTTTGATATAATAAAACATATATTTCACTGATTTTGGTAAATCAATCACTACGAGGGTGTAATATGGGTTGAATGTTTGTTTGGAAGTCCGTCAATTTTGATGAAAGCAGAATGCAGAAATGATATAATTTAGTACGGCTTTATGGTTTGATATAATAGAACATCAATTTCATCGTTTTTAAAAATCAAGCCCTAAAAGGCTAAAAAAATAGGGGATGAAAGTTTGTATAAAAGTTTGCCTATATAGATGCAAGCTCAATGAAACTTAGTATTTTGCTCTACAGTTTGATATTATGAAACATCTATTTCACCATTTGGTAAATCTTTCTTGTTCTCAAATGAGAAACCTTCAAAAGGTACCCGACGCCGTGGGAGCAATGCCGGGTAATGTGGGATTTTTACCGCACTATTCCCCCTTCTCCCCCCCAGCCTACAACTGGAGACTTTTAAGCGCGGGCTCTTCCCCGATGAGCATTTACGCTCACCGCACATTCTGTTGTTAACCGGACCAGAATAGAGCTACGGTATCTCATGCCTGTCGTAAGAGGCTACTAAAAGGTTGCTTCCGGGATTGTGAACTGTAAGATGTGGGAGCTCGAACTGTTCAGCAAGCGACCCCGTGAAGGACGACGGCATGTGTGGTCGTATGCCGTCGTAAACGCATGAAGGTACGGTGAGCGTAACTCACCAGAGCGTGCTCACCAGGGAAGAGCCCGAAAGGGGCATCGCTCTAGGAGGAATTCGGTTGTGTTCGCAGTCCTGTGTGACATCCGCAACGCTATGACGGCCACCGGGAAGATTTTACTGCTATAAAAATCCCACAGATATAACCAGGCCACATAACCCACACAACTAGGTTACCTTACCTTTTGAAGGTTTTACTAGGTTAGGAGGACAAGAAAAGTTAAGAAAGATGGGTTGAAAGTATGTTTGGGATTCCACTGATTTAAAAAAATCCTAACTCCTCATCTAATTAATGTAAGGCACTATTGGTAGAAGTAATATAAAAGGCGAGGCAAGGACTTATAAAGGATTTTCTGGTAACTTTACCCTGAACGGATTAAAATAGGAGTTGAAATTCTCTCAACGGGGGTTTCAAGAGTCCACGGAGCAGAAAAAAGAGATAGCAACTAATCTTCCTCATCAAAAACAACTGATAAAAGAACATAGAGGAGGTGATCTCATAAGGAATTCAACACTAGACAGGCCGCGGAACGACAAAAAGCGTGCCCGTGGCCTCGTCTCTTAGGATACAAAGAAAGACGGGAGTAGTGTAACGGGGGTAACAGAGGGATATTCTCTGTCACCCACAGACAGACAGACATAGCAGTCAAATATATAACACCCTTTTTTACGTTGGGGGTCAAAAATGAAAATACGTTAAGTGAAGAGTAAAATATTATTAACTAGCTGAGCCCGCGGTTTCACCCGCGTTTAAAAGAAATGTAACGTGGCATACATTAACCGAAAATTTATACCTTTAATAATTCTATTTTATTTTTTTAAAT
>MOOZ01001380.1:396225-407187 GCA_002930495.1 Cecropterus lyciades | reverse complement strand
AGTAGCAAGGCGTCTGTGATCGATTTCAGATAGAACCCCTATGCTATATGATGTTGCATACAGTTGTCCATGGGCGGCAGTAACCACTTACCATCAGGTGGACTGCATGCTCGTTTGCTTCTTCAATGTGATAAAACAATACATTATTACATAAGCTGTTGTGATATTGATAAAATAAAAAAAAACAGTTTTCGATATCGATATGTATACCGAATAACGGTTACATAACCGTTTTGAAAATAAAACTGAAAAGGGCCACGTCTATAAACGCGGTATCAGGCCTTCCGAATGAACGCGTGTTTCGACAGGATTTTTCATATAACGACCACCGCATATGGCCTATAAACTCTGTTTGATGCGATGTCAGCATGGAACTGACTGTAAATCCGAAAAGTTTATTAAAATCTTTTGTGCAAAGTCACAAGTTTATGCTGCTATGTTAAAGAGTAAATTGGACATCAGTTAGATTGCATGTTCGTTGGTTTTTTTATTCAAATAAAAGTAGCAAATGGTAGCGTTACTTAATAGTGTGGTTACAATATATAGGCAATCTTTGTATAGTAAATCGTGATATACTATTATATTAAAACATGTAGGTACATGTTTCGTTATAACAACACATTTTTTTACGTAAATTACAAAATTAAAAACATAGACAAAAAGTAAGTTAAGTCCAATGTTTGAAAGAGATGTAACAACACCACGTTTAAACTTGTATCACAACACTAAATCCGAAATAAATAACCTAAATAAATACTGCTACTAAAATAACCTAAATAAATGTTAAATGTACATCGTAAAGTAGGTCTTTACTCGACGTGACGGGAATAAGTGAAAACGCAACAGGGTTGCCAGTAGTAAATAATATACATATTTATACAATACGGTAGATTTAACTAGGGACATTCAACATTATGATAATGCTCACATATGAGAAAGTAAAAAAAAAAACACTTGATCGAATTGGATTTGCACACAAAGCGTAAAATTATTTATAAAAAACAATAAAAAAAAATCAAGTTTGTTGCATGAGGCCCCCTTAAATATTTACCGGTAAAATTTCAATTGCCTAACTATTACAGTTCATGAGATACAGCCTGATGACAGACCGACGGACAGTGGAGTCTTAGTAATCTTTTTTACTCTATGGGTTCGGGACCCTAAAAAAACATAAAAAATAAATAAATCAGAGAACAAAGACGCAATGAAAATGTCATATAAAGTCCCCGTCGTGAACAACCGCTAGCGAGTTATTTTATCAAGTACAGAATTTGTTTTCCGCAAAATTTTCTTATTGTATCCCATGATCAGGTGTCGAGCGCTGTCGCTGTTCATAAATATTATATTTTATAGATGTTTAGATTGCATGTAATAATAATACAATAAGTAAAAACACCCTCCTGAAATATCCTTGATTTACTTAACAACTTGTATGCGGTTATGTCCTTAGAATTTTACTTAATTTAATCTTAGTATACTATAATATACTTGATATACAAAGAATTATCGTTAAAAAATAAGCCAAAGTATATATAATTGAGCATTGCATCATCTAGCTGTCAATTAATGAAATATTGAATATGACATAAATGTCGTCTAATGTAGTTGTTGCGGTTCTTTGCCGTGAGATGGCAGTAGTAAAACGAGAAGTAAAAAGGAGCCAGAATTAATTCATAATATTAATTTCTTTTATTATTTACTTTTATAATTCATATTATTAATTTCTTTTATTCTACAGAATCTAAAAAAATTGTTTTATTCTACAATGTAAATAAAAAAAACAAACAGTTTTAACGTTTTTGTACATAATTATGCAATCGGACAGCCCTAGAAAAGCTCCAACTGTAGTTTTCCTCTAGGTTTCTCAATTTTTTTCATCGTTTCCGAACGTTCAGTACCAACATTGATGGAGCGCCCCTAATCGTTCACCGCTCGGCTAACTGTTAGCTTAACTTTAACACTATCGGTCACATCGACAGTGTCGATGTAAGAACATTAAAGTATTAGCTTATATCTGTGGACTGAACTCATAAGTTAGGATTATCTTCACTATTTTATCTAAATAATTTTTTCATATTTTGTAACCTTAAGAAAATGATTTGACTAGCTATTTGTTATTGATTCCGCACGAGGCTCTGCTTGTACTCTGTACTGCAGACGGACTAGAACTTGAAAAAGAAAAACACGTACATTTCTTATGTAGCGTAAATAAGCGTATTTAAGTTTAGAAAATACTTAGTAATTATTTTTCGAAAAAGAACGATTGTTTTTGTGTTTTTTTATTTATAAAGTTTTTAAAGGGTACCAAAAAGTCGATTTGACAGCTTTAAAGAAGCTATGATTATACTTCAAATAAGAACTTAGCCGCACAAAATCAAACTTTTTACAATCATTATAATCCTCATAATAATACCAAAGTCAATTCAAATGGCTTGACAAAGATCATTTTGTGGATCAGTGGAGTTTATTCCAAGGCTCGGGGCGGCCTGGCTGAGATACAGTAGTGCCACCAAATCCAAGGTGATAAATTGTAGGATCACAACGAGATTCTACGGGTAGCTTTATGGATATCCACGGGATTCATGTTAGAACTTTTGCTGAAGATATCGTGTCCATTTAGGGTTTGTCTAACTTGAAGATGCTTAAAAGTCTTAAAGTAAGTAAAAGCTTAGAGGGTTTAGGCAATTGGGATTATGTAGCGATTATTTGAATAGTCTAGGTGAAGTTTCTATAACTAAATACTACTCCTACTATATATAAATATACACGTTAGTGATGTGGCAACTATCTATATATAAAATAAATAAAATAAAATCCATAATTGGCTGTATGTTTAGTCTGTAAGATTTGTGTTGTTTTTTTTTTTTTAATTTAAGAGCTGTGGATTTAGTGTTAATAAAAATAAATAAATAAATAAATAATTGACTTCTCATAGAAGTCAATTATATTAAGTCAATCAAATATATTAAAGTAATTTTTTTTTTTTTTCAACTTTATAACAGTGTTGTTAGATGGTGATAGATTTACGTGTGAAGAGTAGGAATAGCAAGATAGAGGTTTCCGTTCTTGCTACTTCGATTAAAAAAAAAGTAACGAATTTTAGAAATATTATAGCGTTGTGAGATTATATTTGGAATGTTCAGAAAGGTAGAAAAAAGAGGATTTGAGACTAGCTGACTGATACTTTGTAAATCCTTAGATATTTTTCTATTACACAGGAATAATTGTATTTGATAATTGTTTCATGGAGCTGTTATGTCTCTATTTTTGGACGGATTCGAAACTCTATTCACCAATACAGAGTCAACTACTCTGTACATTGATTTACAGTTTTGGAGTTTATCTTCTAATGTAACAGTTTGAATCCATGAAAATCAAAACACATGGTCACTCCACATCACTAAGCTCAGTGACACGTGTCCGTGCCGTTCGGACATGTTCCGCTGTATATCCGCCATCGCCTATTTATTAACAAAACCGCAGTGGCTAACATTAAAGGCAATGACAGTCTGCGAACTTATTCGTAACAAAATATTAAATGTCGGGTCCAGTTGTGTTTAAAGTTTTACATATAACAGGGATTCTGTCCTATAGTAGTTGGTTACGAAACATATAAAATATATTTCAGTTCATCCTCAAAAATGATTTTTGAGGACATCTATTACTATATATTTTTTTTAATATTATATATGAATAGATAAGGATGAATATCTGTAGGCATTTAAGCTCAGGTAAGATGAGTCTTAACTGTCGATGGTCATTGATGACCTCTGAAAACTAATTTGGAATGGCTCGGTTTGGAATGTATCCCCTAACAATTTCTTTTAACTAGAACACAGCTGCGTCTAACACTGTTATTAGGCAAAAAGGTTTGACAGTGGTGGTTCCGGAGATGAACTACAAAGAGTTTTACCACTTTAAAACAATATTATAAGAATAAAATGATTGAAATGAGCGGTACTGGAGGATTCCGATGTGACTAAACCTTAGCTTTTCAAACTTTGTATATTGCATAGAGTAAATCTGTCATGATTTCGACGTGACAGTTAAAACTTAACTTTTCACACTTTGTATCTTGAATACACCAGATCCGATCAATGTGTCTTTAATACGAGTATGTGTCGTTGATGTATGCATCCGTCTATCATCGAGATACGTGATTCTTTCTGTCATCTCACCACTAGGAAAGCATTCACTGGTTTCCAGTAACGGCGCTCGTTAAACAAATGCACATTTCAGGTCGTCTGTTGGTTGACTTGCCAGTTATTTCCTCGTTGTGAATATTTTACGATACTTTTAAAGCTTTCGCCGTTTTATTGTTATGTTAAGCAGTAAACTCAGGTGACGTTTTATTATCATCAAGTTGAATAAGTTTGATACCCTCGAAAGTAGCTTGAACACTAAATAAGTTTTATTGAAAAACGTAAAAATAATACGAATCCTATATTAATAGGTATTCCTGGGTGTACATGTAAAGATTTATACTAACATATACTAGGGTTGTAACGGAGGCCATCTTAACGGAGGCGGAGGCGGATGTTAAGAAGTTCACCTGTGCGGATGCGGAGATTAACAGTTAGTACAGTTCTTATTAAAAGTCAAATAATTATTAATAGTCAAAATGAAGAAGAGGAAAATTATATTCACGAACAGCTTTGCGGATTTGTCGCCTTCTGTGCCGGCTGTCACTAAATAATTGTTCAATTAGCATTGAACTTGATGGCCCCGATCAGTAAGTGCGAAATATCGGAGAAAAAACTTCATATGTGATGTTATATCTCTATCACAATAAAGATTTTCATCTAGTTGCAAGACGTAGCTAAGCGGCCGCGTCGCCGAGCGTCCCTCCTTGCGAGTTGTACGTGAAGATCAACGTAAATAAACCTCCATCATAAAATGTTGCGGAGGTGGATGCGTAAGTGGAGGTTCGATTTTTTGCGGAAGTTTCGCTGTAACGGAGGCGAAGGCGGAGTTCCGTTACAACCCTAATATATACCAATGAGATGACGTTTGTCTGTTTGTTACTCAATCACGCAAGAACTACTAGTCCGATTTACATGATATTTTTCATGGATGTAGCTTTACCTGGTCACTTTATAAGCTTCTTTTGATTTTGTTATTTTGCCCTATTTAAAGATGGCGACTATTTTTATGTCCCGTAGCGAAGCACGGGTAGTTATTGCAGTTAATATTTGTTATATTTTACAATTTGAATACATTGTTTATTTTAAGGAACTATCTGAAGATACATTATGTGCATCAATTTTTATCAATAACATAGTAGTGTATGTAGCTAATGTTAGTCTATGAAAAAATTCTAAGACATACCTACGGACAGAACCACAGGAAGAAATTTTAAGAATATCGTTGTTGGCCTTTGGCTACAGAACTCTAAATATGAACGACTATAATATAATATTAACTGCGACGTGCTTTCCGGGATAAAATCACGGATAAAAAGCACACATTAATCACGTGTCAGCGTAAAAAGATAAATCTATTTCTCTGAATACGCCTGAAAATCCCCTTTTATAGAAAATTGCGTGGTCGATACATAACATTGTTTAGGAATGGTCAAGTATTTTGGAATTGGGCACGAGATACTCAAGCGAACTAATCAGGCTTCTTTTGATGGATATACGTTAGTAAGAAGATTTAGAGAGATTCGAAATGAACCTAAGCATTCGATTCGTTTGAGCACCACGAGGAAGTATTCAAATAGATGCCTATTATCATTATTCGTGAAAAGAAGTTTGACGTTGACTGGAAAAATCGACCGTCCCTACGTAATGACAAATTCGTCGTTTAAGTTCTAGCACCGCGTAAGTCATTTTTGGAATTTTTTTTGGAGAGACAAACACCGATTAATTTTACATAGACGCAACTAAAGTTCCATTTTGTACTTTTAATTTTCCATAATTTAAAGGTACTTTTCCTATATATTGGTCGGTGACCGAAATAGTACTTAGTATGCCTTATAACGCCAATTTTTTATTACTAAATTGTTAATGGAATATTCCATAATAAACAAATTTATCAACATTTTTGAATAATAACAGAAGCGGTCTATACCTACAACATAAATCAGAACGGGGCTACAATAGGTTTTGTAGTCGTGACCAGAAATACAATCATCTATTAGGAGTCTATTTAAATATTTCATCTTTGAGAATTACTTAAGCTTTAGGTCGAATAAAACCCTACTCAGACGAACTAAGATAAACACTAATTTGGAAATATTGCTGCAGACAGTATTATTATCCCGGAGGTTTAGTGAAAGTAATCCGCACTGTAACGGAGGTACGATAAAATTAACTAATCTCCAACTAAAGGATTCCTTGTATGTACGGGTAATCTCTGTAAATAAAATTTGTATTTGTGATCGTTTGTAATTAAGATCTATGTCAGATAATATTTTACTTCAAACGTAATAATTATTTCGTTATAGTTTATGACGTTAAATTTTTTCGGTGAATAATAATGCAGTCTTACATGACTTTAATTAATGGTTAGAACCAGTGTAGTTCGACCAGGGAGGTACCATCGCCATACCTATTTAAGATTCTCAGGAAGGGTGCGGTTGTCGACTCACTCATTTATATGAGGCGACCATCTTAGTCTCCGGGAGTCACAACGCATCTGTGATCAACTTCTGATAAAACCCCAGTTTATCGCGTTCGAGATTCGGCCAGACCTGAATGATGAATTTAGATTTTTGTTTTGGATTTAGGAGTCATTCACAAATTGCGTCACACGTTAAGGGGGAGGTCAATTAAGTGTGATAAGGGGGTGGGGAGGGGTCCAAAATTTGTGACGTCACATTTCAAAAATATATGTATTTATAATTTGAGAAGTGCTGTTTTAATTCAATGATTTCTATGTGAAAAATTGCAAAATGTGCCATCATGCATCAGAGGGAGGGTCTCTCAAATTGTGACAAGGACGGGGGAGGGGTCAAAAAGTCGAAAAATTTCTGTGACGTAATTTAGCGATGGCCTCTTACGTGCATCTTTGGCGACGAGACCGGAGAAATAACTAGCATGAAAAAGGCGTTATATAGTATGTATCGATGTGTCAATAGGTGTGGCATACCTAAGTATTTTCACGGGCTAGTGGATTTCTAAGGTTATTTACAAAGCACGTGCAAAGATCGCTGGATCGGTGCACTTTGTGACGCTCGAGCTGGTCGCGTACAAATCGACTGCTTACTCACTTTGATATCAGCGTTTTCAAAGAACCTCTAGTGAATATTTCGTTATAAGAAATTCTATAAGTTCAGTTTAAAATGTCGACGGGTAGAACTTCTCATTCGAGGAATGATTTTCAGTAGTTATGATATAATAATTATTATTGTTTTATTTATTTAAGTAACAAGACTTACATACATTTACCTTATTTACAATATTTATTTTGCAGTGATTTAAATATTGACAGTCAAAATGTTCGCTAATCTTTAAATTATTATTTTTCTTTTACATTTCATACTTACTAATATAAAGGCGATAATTCGTGAGGATGTTTGTGTGTTTGTTATTCATTCACGTAAAAACTACTGATTCGATTTGACTGAAATTTGACACACATATAGTTTTGACCTGAATTAACACAGGATATTCTTTATCGTGGTGACGGAAGCGGGCGGAACAAATAAGTGTTGCTTAGAATGACATTTGAAGTATGGATTTATGCACATAACTTACTAAAAATCTACAAGGTAGGTGATCGTTAAGAAAGGATTGTTGAAAATAAACCCTGTCATTAGATAAATTAAGGTATGAAGAATTGCTAATAACGAAGAGTATATACGCTTTCGAAGAAGCTAAGTACCAAATAACAATTCATTGATATACTTTATACTGAAGCTTGCATGCATGTTAGGGACGTTTTACCCTCGGGGTCTCTCATATGCTATGGTGAAGTCGACATAAAGTGTGCAAGATTTTCGGGCCTCGACGGGTTCTCCCGGGCAACTCTCAAGGAGGTCGAATACTAAGTCGATCTATTTATTTAAAACGTAAAAGATTTTTAATATTGGTATGATAATAACTTACGTAATAACTTAAGACGGAAGGTCCCTTAAGCAGAAACTAAATAATTTAACCGACTTAGTATTACATCTCACAAGTTTTTACGGTAGAAAAACTGAGCTGCGAGACTTGGTTTTTTTACAGGATGTTTTTGATGGCATCTCACTTCTTTTTGTACAGTCATACTTTTTTCCTTTATGTACCTTTTACTTCTAGAATATCAATAACGATTTTTCTTAAAGCCTCTGTTTTATGATTTTTTTCTTATTTTTGTAGGTAGTCTTCCTCTTTTTCTTTTGCGGTACTACTTCTCGAGCTTCAGCTACAGTTTTTCTCAAAATCCACTTCCTATCTCTATGTGTTTTTCTCGGAGGCTTTAATTAATTGCGTGAATAACTTTGTAATCCCATATAAATGTATAGGATTACAAAGTTATTCACGCAGTTGGTGTATCTAGAGAACTGGACAGAAATGTTTAGGTTTTCCCTTGATTTAGACACTAAACACTAATTATATAGTAAATTTGAAGGTTCTGTGTCTGCTAGAAGTATCTTAGACTTTTGATGATCGGTCAGTCAGTCAGTGAGTGACAAAAATAAGAAAGTTTGACAAGTTACAATTTTTAAACTACTGGTTCAAATTAAATGAAATTTTAAATATATCGTGTTTACACAATGCCTGCTTAGTAACTGAAAATTCAGGCTTCTTGTTTTATCCACAACGAAAGTTATAGGGTGGATAAAAAGGGCCTGTGTTGCCACGAGAAAAAGATGGTAACGGCCGTGCCGCTTTTTTGCTCGACTTGGCGGGGGTATTGCCATGCGTCCAGATTAACCAATCTCACTGATTAGTGGGGGAAAATTCAATCTGACAAATTCTGCGAAGTAAAAGGCTAAAAATCCGTTAAATCCTTGTTGCCCCGATTTCGAACCTCGAACGAGTTGTTGTATAAAACTAAAAAAAGAACTGAACAATTTCTACCATCAAAGATATCCTAGCGAAAAATCGTAAGTCTATTTCTAAGCTCTTATTACCAAATCCTCCTAAATTGTGCGGAATCTGAAAAGGAATTCATTTATTTATTTTGGCGGGTCGTATCGGCAGGCTTCCCTCTCAACGTTAAGAGGACACGCTTAAGTGCTGTTTGGTCAGAGGGATTTACCTTTGCTCTTTTCGACTACCCTCATCCCACTCAATCAGGCACTACAGGTCTTAAGATTCGCTTTATAATGTTTTTCCGAATTTCAATCGTATTTTTCTCAAATTCGCATTAGGTTTTATCCTAGAAGGCTGTATACATGTCGCAGCCTATTTTTTCCTTCCCGCACTTTATTTATTACTAAATTTAAATGACTAGGCTAGGCCAGTTCGTCCCTGTAGTTTCGGGATCAGAAGATGGCAGATTTGTAGGGTTATGGAAGCTAGCTTATCTGCTTATCGGAAGAGGCGATTAATAAAAAGGGGCTTTCGGGGTGGCGGGTAACAAAAGTCTGAGCTCGAACTGTCCAGCCGAATGATCCCAGGAAGGACACATAGGTTGCATACCGTCGTAAAGACCAGAAAATGCAGTGGACTCAGCCGCTCACCAACCGCTTAGGTTGAGCCTGATGGAGTAACGCGCACAGAGGACATCCCTTGCGTTCCTTTGGAGATCCCAGCGTCCTGTTTGCAGCGCCGAGGACGGCCACCAGGGGGTTTCAGTGCGATAAAAATCCCACGTAACTCGGCGCTCCCACGGCGTCGCGTAACTTTTGAAGGTTTCCCCCTCGATATCAGAAAAGAAAGGGCTGATTAAAGATCAATGGGCGGCAAAGTCCAATTACGATGAGAACTTCGAGCTCGAAAAAAATGCAAAAATACTTTACTATATATATTTAGTTTAAATTTGATATGTCTAAATACCATTTTACAAAACATTCTCACTAGTCTCATAAAAAGGGTGTTTCTTAACGGCTATTAGTATCGAATTACAGTTACCGTGTGCGTACTGAAATTGCCATTTAGAAGGTTGGGTCACACTCTCACCGACCCCCAATTTAGTCATCGTTTGTATTCAAAGCTGTATCGTATAGACACCACTCACTTTGTCGTGTTTATTTCAAAGTTATCGTCAGGTTTCACCGATTTCGTGGTCACTGTACGCTTGAATGCTTCATGTCTTTATTTCTTATACATAATTTAGAAGAAGCAAACGAGTATAAAGTCCACTTAATAGTAAGTCGTCTCTACTGCCTATGGACATTTGTTATCAAGCCGAGATAAGTCGAAACTCTAATCGCTAGTGTAATAAACGCTTCCCATACCAAATAATAGTACGTATTATCTAATTATGTATTTAATAAGAAATATTGCTATAAGGATGAATTTTGAAGTTATGAGTTAAATATATTTTAATTTTATTTCATTTTAATACCTAAAAAAACGTAATGTAAGAAGCATTGCGTTTTTTCAGGGTCGCTTCGTTTTCTCGTAACCATGGAATCGCCGTGTATACACAATAAGAGACATAATGATTCGTAATAAAAGGTGTTGTAGGAACTTTGCTTCGAACCCGACGACGCATATCTCACTCACGAATCTCACGATGGTCAAATGGCTTAGCTACTTCACCGCTTTAGTCATAAATACAGACCAAACAACAAACCAAACAGCACAAACTTTTTGTCGATTTGCGGTTGAGACAAATCATCATTAATAAGGTATTCCTCTCTCGTTGCAGACAGACGATCGAGTATGCAATCAATGCCACCCGATAGTCTAGGTAGCTCGCATTTCAAAGACACGAAGAATCTTTGTGGTACATCTAAGAAATCGATACCTGAGGGTTTTCAGCTCTTAAACTTAGTATGCGGTCCACGAATCTCGTGTGTTACGCTCTCGTGTAGCGAAAAGGTACTCTATAATTTTATTTCCCGACCAAAACGTAGTTACCTCG
>MOOZ01001380.1:318981-329769 GCA_002930495.1 Cecropterus lyciades | reverse complement strand
AGGTTCTTAGGTTGGAATTAAATCATTTGTATGTTTGAGAAAAGGCAATTTTTTTTTATTCACCTCATACCAAATATGTTATTCATTATTAAAATCTATTTATGGACAATTTCTCGTCTAAATATGTACACTAATTCTAAGCATTAAATATGTACTTCTGGCCCCTCCTAGTCGAGGTTACTTGATACTGTTCCTGAGTTTTTTACATCTAACAGTTCTTTCTATCTTCCATAGGTCTTTCCACATTGTCTCTGTAGTCTCGGGACTAAAAAAGAGCTACATTATTCCCTAGATGTTGTAAGAGGCGACTAAACTTTGCGCTGTGGGAACTCAAACCGTCCACCCAGCGATGCCGGGAAGAGTGACTGTAAGTGTGGCCTCATATCGTATCGTCGTAAACGCCAAATAATGTGGCGGTAATGCTCATCTAGGACTCCAATTGCGTTCCTTTGGAGATACCGGACTCCTTTTCGTAGTGCCGAGGACGGTCACCGGGGATAAAAATCCTACATGACCCGGCGTTGCTCCCACTACGATGGGTACCTTTTGAGGGTTTCCCCTCGAAAAGCGTGATTGCTAGAAAACGTTTCTTCCTTCTCCTCCTTCAGTTGTTAGTCTTTTGACCCGTCAAGCTCGCAAGCAATATTGGCAATTTTTGTTTTCTACTTAGATAACTTACTGAGTTAAGTAATATTTCCATATTGGCGCGTGGCAATGTGGTGTCGATCTTAAATATCAACGTCTTCTACCTTCCATGAAAGTCATAGGAGGTGGGTAAGGAACAAAAGCAAGGAGACAAGCATCATCATTGTATGTAAGAAAACTCTGAGTACGATCACTAAAAGGCACGCTAGGCATTGGCAAAAAGCAACATCAGGGTATTAGGTACTGCGCATAAGGCCTATGTGCGCAGCCGATCGCAAAGGGCTGATGGATGGCTAACGTAAGAAACATATTTACAATTTAGAAACTGATTATGTAAAATATAAAATATCCCAACAAATCGTTAGTACGCAGCGTGTCAAAGCAGATTGCTCTAAGCGAGTTAGTTATAAGCAAGACGGCGCAGCTTTGAGAGCCAGCGCAGTGTAAATGTCACTTTATATGGTAATCCTTGCCTTCAGTAGAACCGGGGCGTTATGGGCCGAGGCATCTTAACGTTATTTTTATGCTGCAGAAATTGCATAGGACACCGACTAAGGAAATTTCATTATGGTATTAAAATTCTATGTTCAATGACGTGTGGTATGTTGAATTTTAATGAAGGTAGGTACATGATATTATATATTATACGTAATAACAAATAAATGAAATACTATTCTGGTCTTTATTATTTATATTTGGGAGTAAAATAAAAATATACGTGTTAATGACGACAAAATCAGCGGTAAATAAAACTATTTAATGAATATTTCGTCTTTATTTAAATCACACATTCTTCGCAAGACAACTAACAATAGCTAGTTTGTTATAATATAATACTTCTTTTCAGTTTTTTTGTTATTTACACGACCCGCGTGGTGGATCGGTCCTAATCCTAGTGTGGGGCAATGGATGTAGAAACTGTGTAAAAAAAAAGTTCTCCATAATATCTGAATGGTATAGATTTAAGTCTTGAGGTTCTCTTCTACAAAAACAGCCGTGTTCTGTATTTATTTTTGAATAATTTTCATCATGAATTATCATACCGTATTACATTATTATTATCATTGTTATGTTTATGTTTCATCATTATCATATTTGTGTTATCGACATACCTACTGTTATGCATGCCGTGACTACATATAATTGGAATAACGCGTATAGAGAAACTTAAGAGCCCACATTGTTATTTTATAATACTTGTACATGTATTTCGGTTGGTGGTTTAAAAAATAAATAAATAGCTAAATAAAAAAAATCGGTCATTTCGTGGTTTACCTTAAAAATGTTACGTTCATTATGTTTTGAAATAATAAGCGTCAGGATATAGCGCTAGTTACTTTTACGTTCTGGGAACTGTAGCTGTTCCCATATACCTATTGCACATCGCTTTGTCTGGACTAAGTGATTTTATTTCTCTGAGAGTGTTCTTTTGGTGGAGTCGGCTACCCGTGAAATTGAGAACAAACATGCCTCCGTTCCCAAAGGACTTATAAGTGGAAACTAAAGCAGTGTTACGGAATGTTTTTCGGGAAGTAAAGTTTTCTATTAATAAAAGGATAAGTGTTGTAGATCTAAATCCTCCATAAATAATCGGTTGTAAAAGAATTTTAATTATGTTTTATGAATGGAGAAAATATAAATGTTAGCAAAATAGCTAAATGACGATTACATTACGGAATAGAAGGAGCTTATTGATGTAAACATAGTGAGAGAAATATATTGGTGACGTCTTTAGTGTAAAATGTTTATTACTACAACATCAAATTAATTTGGAACAGATGGAATGATGGTTAATACCAGGTATTCAAAAAGTGGTGTTCAAAAAACTTAAGATTATATTCAAAGTAGGCTCTATAACATAATCATATTTGCAAAAAGCAACGTGCTTAAAATTACAGAATTATTGGTGAAATGTCACAAACATTTTTTAAAGGAAGCATATCTGTGCTTTAAAACAATGGTGCATTAAAAACATACAATACTTCTGAAGATAAACTCAAAATATATGAATAGATAAAGGAAGCAATGAATGTCTTACAGAATGCATAAGTGAGCAGATTGCACGGAAATTTACTAGTATGCTTTATAGTTTTTGCCAAGAAATTTTATTTTTCCCGTGTATGTAATATTATTTTTATTTGATACGAAATAGAAACTATTTACATACAGAGTGAATTTGCTTTCCAAACTAAGTGGAAAACCTTATAAGTAAGTTAAAGCCACCGTTTTATTATATTTAGTAAAAGTTTGAAGTAAAATGTTTATTTTAAATTGTACCAAGTCAATGCACTCAAAATTTTTATCATACAATATTAAAACGATCTTGTGCAAGAAACTTTGATGATGTTACTGATGCCCCACGCCCTTTGTCGTATAAAATCATGTAAACAAATGTGTATGTGAAATTCACATATCGCGGAAGTTAAACTTCTGAAAAGTAGCTTACGAGAGATCAAAATAGATATACACTGCTGGTAAGCAGTATTAGGAAAAATGAAAGGTTTATTTTAAGCAAGCTTAAAAATTATTGTATGTTTTAATGTAACATAATATATTTCATATTAATATAATAACATTACATATGAATACTATGTAATATATATTATTCTATCTCATTCTCTCGCCGACTTAATCCTACACATTTATGTGTTTGTTTCTTTATCGTGACGGGTTTCATCGAGTTTTGTCGATTTACAAATTACAACGATTCTAAAGAAGATCCACTTCAAAATTGTTCATTTTCATTCGTAGGATAAGCCGAAACTTGTACGAGGCGTTGCAACTTAATCCTCAGGGATGGAAACGTATCTGTAGCGGACCAACGGACCTAGCCTCTATTTGGGGTTAATTACGGATGTCTATCAGCGGCGTGGTATCAGCCGCTATGGATCGTACGCATGTTTGATTGTTACTTCAATTACAACCAAAACTTAAATAAACATAAACGCTTAATATAAACACTTTCTATACTCATAGCCCTATAGCAGGATTTTTTCCTGTGTCGTGGGTGCCATGGACACACAAATACCCAGACCCAGAACAGAAATCTAAATTCATTCAGATGTCTGTTTCGCCGGGGATCGAACCCGGGGCCCATTGCGTGACAGGCCGGTATGGTGGCCGCTCCGCCACGCAGGTCGTCGAAATAAACCTTTATTATTAAATAATTAATTTATTAAAAAAAAAAGATATCCAATCAAGTAAGTAAATCATACGAACTCACCACTTTACTCTTTCAGCACATCCAATATTCTGTTATGTTCGGATACAAAACCTTTATCATAGTTAGGCTCTTAAGACTCATTCCGCTATCTACACCACGGAACAAGAAATATTGTGTCCATAAACAGTTAAGATAACTTGTTATGCTCCCTTTTCCCTTGTTAATAATACAAAAGCCATAACAATTCTCATTCTCCTTTAATAATGACAGTGCAAAGTCTTGGAAAATGTTCAACTTGCTCAGACAGAAGCAGAATGACCACTGCGTTGCATTTACGGACCAAATCACCGTTCTTCCAATCGCAGGATTTTAAACTCTGTAGTGGAGAAATAAGTTCGGTATAAGTAGCAAAAGTAAATTGGTGGAATGTAATCCGAATGAAACGTTGACACTGAGCCGCCAGCGACCGACGGCAAGAAAATTGTGAGATCAAATTAGGTCCGCCTTTAAGTCCTCACAATAATAAGAACAGCTCGAAAATGAAATATAGAGGGCGACTTTTTACACTGAAAACTGGAAAGTTGGGGAATTTAATTGAATTCCTTTCCCGTCTGATTCTGCATTTCGCTATGCAGACGACGTTTAAAGTGAGGTGATTTTAATGAAAAAATCATTTCAATTATGATATTCTGGCGAAAGGAAATGAAACTAGAACTATTTTAATTTAATAGATTAAATTAAAGCTTTACTGGAGACAGTTCTGTAAAAGCTTTTTAAACTGACTTCAAAAATTCATTTACGTTGCTTTTTCCTTATAAAGCTGCAGGTAGGTTAGGTTCCAATAAAACACAATTAAGTATTTTGATTTTGCAGAATATATTAATACCCGAGGTTTTAGGAATTTATATTCCAATATAGGATTAACGATACAAAATCAATATTTATTATAGATAAGTCTGAGCAGATAAGTCTGAGACCGTAGTAAACACATGAAAATAAACAGTAATCCCTTCTAATAATATAAATGTGAAGTTTGTGTGTTACGCTTTCAAGCCAAAACTGTACAATCGATTATCATGAAACTTTGTACATATATTTTTAGAGGTATTAGAAAACTTATAGGATACTTTTGATAAAAATATATTTAAATTAAATGGTACACATGATAGTTCGTCAAGAAATTTGAAACCGTGAACGAAGCTGCTGGTAAAAGCTAGTTCAATATAAAAATAACTTTGATTCCTAAGAGATAATATTATAGGAATGTATGTCTGCTCGTCAATTGCTTGAGATAGCTGAAAAAAGGCATAACGAGACAAGCACACCCTTTCAAAGTTCTTATATTAAATTTTTGAGTCAAATTTTCCGTTCAAGCTAGCCATGCTGAAGATTGAACGGTATCCGTGAGAAAATTAATATGGCCGCCCGAGCTACCGGTTTAAGGAAAAAGTATGAACAAAAACCATTAGTTGGGTCCCGGCGGACGGTGCTTCCGTTTCGGAAATTACGTTAAAAGCGATACTTCCTGCTCGATAACTGGAGATAGTTGAGAAAAGAAAGAAAAAGAGAAACAAGAAAAAGCTTCTTTGAGATCCCGTCCTAAGTCTTCGTGTTCTAAATGAAATATCAAAATGAAATTTTGAACCTTTTTACTCAATTCGTGCTAAATTTCATTGATTTTTTAAACGACTTCAAAAAGGAGGTTATCAATTCGGTTGGTTTATTTTTTTTATGTTTGTAAATCATAACGTTACGTACACCGACACCGTAAGTTATGTACAGCGATTACTCCGCTAACTGTGGACCGATTTAATTTTTTTTTATTTTATTCGGTAGAGTATACTTGCCGTTTGGTCCCACATAGGTCATGAGGAAAATCCTCAAATACGCACTTATTTAGATTAATTTAAGATAACCCAGCCTCTGCCAATCCGACATTCGTAAAAGTTGAATGCACCTAAACGCTGATGATGATAACCTATGTTATGGGTTAAGATTGGGTTAAGTTTGAGTGTTTATATAGGATGAGTAAGGTTGGGCTTGAACATAAAATAAAACACAAAACTAAGCGAGCAGGGCGCGGTAGCGCTCTACGGGTGCGCCCAGTTCATATAAATTGTAAATGTGTTGTATATTATGGCTTAGGCTTAGATTTACGTTAATTTTTTAGATTTATGTTGAAGGTTCAATTAGCGTTTGTATTATGATGCAGTTTATAAAAATACACATACATTTGTGTCCACTAAGCCAAAATTATTGATAATATCATCAATAAAGAGCATGAAAATAATTTTATTCCCATAAAAATACAACCGACTTCAATGCTAGAAAAAAGTAAAAAATAATTTAAATACAAGTTACTTTATTTCTAGCATTGAAGTCGGTGGAATTTTTTTTGGGATCATTCAAAAAATGTGTAGGAGTGCTAACTAAGTGCGTACAAAGGTTTTATTTGAAAGTGTAGCTTCTTTAGAATCGTTGTGATTCGAAATTCGACGAAACGAAAAATGCGTTATGAAAGCAGTGGTCGGCGCTACAACTAGAGTGCGCTGTACACCTTTCTGAATCACGCTATTTTACTTCATAGCCTGTTCTTATACAGGTTTTCTCATTTCTTATGCAGTTCTCTCTCATTTCTTATACAGTTCTTATGCTTACGTATGGTATATATGATAAATATTTTGGAATATGAGCTGCAACGTTTACTTAATCGATTTTTGAAAAAGCGTAAGTTTTATTACCCTTGAATTATAAAAAAGAAATTTTTGGAGTTTACTCCTTAAGAATCGATTCGGGGAGTCAAATCTAGTGCTCGAGTGATCATACATTTTTGGTGCTCAACCTATTGTGCGCACCTTTTTCTTTTTCATCTGTCGCATAGATTGCGCTGTTTAATACAATTGAAACTTATTACACGTTTTTTCATCCGTCGCATAGATGGCGCTATTTATAACAATAGAAACTTATTTAAATTTAATTTTATTGCGTCTGTTCAGACAATCGTACTTAAGGAGTAAGCTCTAGTGTTGCGTCGGAGCTGGTATACACTTTTTTAAAATATTTATTAATATTAAGTTTCACTTCTGCCGTGTGTGAAATGTACTCACATACTTTTATATTTCGATTGAAAGTATAACGAGTAGGTGTAGTTAAAAAAACATTTTGTGTAATATATATTATCGACCTTGTGGAAGGACATGGTTATGAATGTTGGTGTCAGCATCAGAATTTGGTTGGAAGACATTTTCGCGCATTTCTTGATTAAGTTCCTTAGTCTCCATTATATATGAAAGATAGTAGTAATATGTGTAGTGTGTATAGATATACATAAGTTAATACCTTAACCTTACATTTCATTCATGTTTGACCGTTAAGTGCTGTAGATAATCGAATCCTAAGGGTAGAAAAGTTACTTATATTGGTTTTTTGAGTGTATTTGAGTACGAGAAAACTTTCTTTCTTTGAAATTTCACGTCGGCCTTGATACCGGACTTGTATGAGATTTTTTGAAGTATATCAGTATTTGTCAATGAAACATATTGGAGAGATATATTATTGACTATCATGAATGCTATTTACATTTACGTTCATAAGTATTCATCCCTTGAACGGAAAATAGGGGCCATAATTTTTTTAATATTCATCATATTAAAAAAATTGATGGCTATTTTGTTTAGGATTAGCATTAGACTAGCATTTTCTTTCTTTGAATTAAATGTACCTTACATTTAATTTGAGGTAAGCGTTTTATGTCAGTTAGTGGTGGTTGTAATGAAAAATATACGAAACTATTACATTAATCTGTTTCCGTAAGGTTCTTAACACTGGAGTCTAGCTATAACATTCGCACAGCTGAACCAAGGCCTCTGAACACTGCCTGGGAGAATTGCTAACATCACAGCAAAGTTTATGGGAATTGTAAGTAAATACGACTGCTAATTACGAATAATTGCAAAACAGTAGCTATTAGAACTAAAAAGTACGATAAATGAAATTATATTACATTACAGAGAATCCAATAAAAATATGATGCTATTCATTAGTTAAAACCTATTGTTTGCGCTTATTATGTAATAAATAAGAAAAACGTCTGTGTCCTTAAGAAAAAATATAAAGTATATAAAAATCCATTCAACACCATCAGCATATTGCGTAGATACAAAATAAAACAGTAAAAATCGAAAAATACAGCTTATCAAATTTTAAACCCACAAAATCTCCTTGTGATCGAACGCAATCCTCTACAAAGGTACCAGGGCATCAAAACGTAGCAGGAGAGCCAAATGTAAATAAGCTGAATAACCGAGCGCTAAAGACTCGCTCGAAGAGATAATCGGTCCAGCCCCAAACAGACGGTAAGCAATTTAGTCTGGATTAAATCTCGATTCCCTTGCAGTGCTCACCCCAAAGTGAATAATGCAGTCGGTTTATTTGTAAAGTTTGAGTTCGTGGGTCTAATCGAATAAAGTCTATTGAGGGATGTCGGGGACAATTTGGCGGCTCTGTTCTATTTGAACGCTATCTTTGAACAGACTATGAGTATACGAAGTGACAATTATACTCCCGTCTTGGTTGATATACTCATGTACATAATTGAAGGGAAATGTCTTAAGTTTAAAATTGTTACAAGAGTAAAGATATTATGAGTTTTATCCTCATTCTTGAAGTTTGGTTTTAAACTAAGAATACTAGTTTAGATTGTCAAGTTATCCATAAGTTTTACAAAGTTGTTAAGTTATTTGACTTAAAAATAGCAACCATATCATACTACTCGTATGCATTGCAACGATTAGCCTAATTTCTAAGAATTTCAACAACGAATATATCAGTGAAATATGATGACATTAGTCTATTATTTTGTTTTAGAAGCATAATTAAGGTAAGGTTCTATATAGGACATAGGACAATGACATCGGATACATTGCAAGTACTTACTACAAGACTGTTCAGCATCTGATTGTAGTCTGATTTGGCAAATATTATGACAAACAATTATTGCGAGCTAACATGCTAATACAATAACTGCCAAAGAATTACTAAGAGCCCTTACAAAGCCTTTTCAGTTATTACTTCTACAAGGACATATCCGGTTCAAACAATTTGCCACAAGGTGTTCTAGTTCCTGGATTTTAATAATTAAGTGATAAAGTGATTCTAAATCGATATCAGGAGTGTCTTGCGGGACAGTTACGTAATATTTGTGTAGAACTTTCATGGTTTATGTTGTACAATTGGTCAGTCTTCAGAGATTATTAGAAGCAAGTTTTGGTATATCTAAGTCATTTTGAAAGTGGTAGAACTCTTTTTGGTTCGACTCCGGAAGCACCACCGCCACACCTATTTCTGCCTAATAACAGCAGTATTATGCGCTGTTGTGTTCTGGTCTGAAGGGAGTGGTAAGGGAGACACATTTTTCCGAGGCATTCCATCTTAGTCCTCAGGGGTAGCAATGCATCTTTTGTGGCTAACCATAGGTGAGATTTGATCTTACCTAGTGTTGATTACAGATGTCCATGGGCGGCAGTAGCCACTTACCATCAGGTGGGCTGCATGCTCGTTTGCTACTATCCATATTATAAAAAAAGTCATGTGCATGTGAGCAATCAATTATCACTTATTATATTGGTGAAGGAAAACGTGATGCAGAACCCTGAGAGTACTGTGACGAAAACATTCTCAAAGAAGTGCGACTCTACCAGTGTGTACTTAGACGGCGTAATGGACAAAGATCTAAGCCTTTCTTACTCTGACGTTTACAAGGTGATAGGACGAGTATGCGTCGACCGACTAGTTACCATTGTGGAACTTATTTCTAGAATGTAACAGTTATTACGTTCCGGTGGTATGGTGTGGTTGCTGTCTCACTTTCAAAAAGGATTCGAACAGCAACGGGTCATGGAACAGCAAATGAGTTGATAATGATGAACACAAAATATAGTCGAGAAATCAAATCCAACACAAGATAAAAAAGAATAAGAAAATGTTCCAAATACATCGTATGAGATTCATCTTTATGTCAAATTCACGTATTTGCAATACGTCTCATTATGTAACCAGACACCACGTCTGACTCGGTAACGATCTCGACCCTTGTCACCTGGTATTGGACATATGATTTATGCAACATACGTAAGAAGTAATAAATACAACTGTGCATTGATTTTTAGGATTCCGTAGCCAAATGGCAAAAATCGGAACCCTTATAGATTCGTCATGTCTGTCTGTCACTTTTTTCGAAAACTATTAAGAATACGAGTTGAAACTTGGTAGGTAAGTGTATTATATAAACCCCTTTTCGAATTTTGTACAAAAATAAAAATATATTAAATTTAGGGGGAGGGGGGGGGTCTCCCCATACATGGAACTGAAACTGAAAAAACATTTCCTCCTTTATGGAAGTCGGTTAAAAATTGGTTCCAACGAGATACGGTTGACAGTTGTTGAGATTTAGCACTTAAAAAAAACGAATTACATAACTTTGTAATTCATACAAACACTATTAAAAATAAACTTATGTTGGTAGTTTGAAAACTGTTCAAGTTTATTTAATGATTATGCTACGGAACCCTTTGCCTGCGAGTCCGAGTCGCACTTGGCCGCATTTTTTCTTATCAGTGGTGAAGTATCCTTTATTGTTGACATTTAGATCAAACAGGAACATGAAAATTTTGATTTTATTCTTGTGACCCTGAAATGCAATATCGCAACCAAAATTATTAAAAAACATTTATAGTTATAATCAACCCGATGTTGTAATCATCAACATCTCTACACAAGCAAACATATTGGGTAAAAATTTGTTGTGATTCAATTCGTGTCAATAAATAAATGAATAATGTGACTGTGGGACATTTGATTTAATGTAAATAAATATAATTCCGATATTCCTTCACTGTACAGGCAATACTACTCTGGAACGCCCTACCCGAAAACATCAGAAAAGCCACATGCAGGAGCACATTCAAGAGGCTTGTCCGGGA
>MOOZ01001380.1:295260-307124 GCA_002930495.1 Cecropterus lyciades | reverse complement strand
ACAAAAATGGACTCATAAAGACGGATACACAAACATACAGACCCAGAACTCATCATTCAGATGTCTGTCTGGCCGGGGATCGAACCCGGGACACACAACGTGTCAGACCGGTGTGATGACCGCTCCACTACGTGGGTCGACAAATGAAATAATATATGAAAAAAATAAAAGTGTAATGGAAACAGGGCACTGAACTTCATATAAAACCGATGAGATCTGAAACGTAGGACATCTTGGATCGCTGAGTGAACTAAGCACTGATTTTCTTTTTTGTGTAATCTATTATCTGACTCCGCTAAAATAATCGAGAATGAATATCTATAACATATCGTCTCTTCTCGTCTTATCGTTGGCAATATTTTTAATGAACACTGATACCGTAGGATAACATCTTAATATGTTTTTAATACGCCTTTATTAGCTTCGGTCGTATCTATGTATTTATGTAACGGAATCTTTGAACGGATTTTATCCACTTGAAAACGTCGGAATTGTAAGTTGAAAATTTGTAAAATATACATTTTATGAATATTATATATTTTGGTTTTTTCATTATAAAATTAACTACTAGCCAGACTACTAACTCTTTGTGGTTCGATTCCGGAAGCATCACCGCCACACCTATTCCTGCCTAACAACAGCAGTGTTATGCGCTACTGTGTTTTGGTCTGAAGGGAGACATAGTTTTTTGAGGCATTTCATCTTAGTCTTCAGGGGTAGCAACCCATCTGTGGCTAACCATAGGTGACATTAGATCTTACCTAGTGTTGATTTCAGATGTCCATGAGCAGCAGTAGCCACTTACCGTCAGGTGGGCTGCATGCTCGTTTGCTACTATCCATATTATAAAAAAAAAACTAAATAAGGAATTGTATATGGCGTCGCCTAAGTTTATGGGCAGTTTTCACTTACCATCAGAAGAACAGTATGGTGTTTTGCCATTACTGTTATATTAAGAAATGGCTTAAGACTGTCTTGGTTTAAGAGACTAAGGTGGGATGTGTTGTGACAGTCTTGAATAGTATCATTCCCTCTCCTCTCATGGATATTGTAGGGGGCGACTGAGGAATAACTTCTAAGAGATGGGCAGCAGTATATTCTAGTGAAATATCAACACCTGCTGTGGTCATCAACACGTAAGCCAATGTAATAATTGCCAGGCGCAGTGGCTATTGACAAAAAAACCCATTATGTTCAGCAAGGGACCCTAAGTTAGGTCCTAAGGTAAGGTAAGGTAAGGTAAGGACCCTAAAGTAGGTACAGTAGGTAAAGTAGGTACCTTAAGTTCAGCAAGGGACCTCAAATGGCTGATAGATGAATGTAACACACTAGGGCCCTAGGGGTTGTTGATAAATATAGGCTGAACGTAGATGGAGCCGCGCTTGGTATCTCGTACGAAATAAAATATGAACGTAACCTAAATAACTTTTTAACAACACCAGGTGCAAATTGCTCGTAAATATTTGAGTTCATTAAAGTGATGTGCACTCCGTTTTATTTTCATAAATTTGTACCGAAGATTCACATTTCATGCGTAATTTAATTTGGTTTCAACTTATAAATTGGTAATACGATGCCTCATTACACGTTTGTTTTAACAATGTTCTTTTCCTGAATACGTTTTTGTTTCACATTATTTTATATAAAAATGATGCCATTTTAATAATATAAATTCTTAGGTTTACTCCTGGAAGTTTAGTATTAAATCCCAGATAAACACGTTTTATCTGGGATATTTTTAACACTGCTTGTAACACTTGTAAAATGGTAAAAAGTTGGAAGAACCAATGTTATTCGACCGGAGAGGTACCACGGCCACACCTATCTAGCGTGAAGTAGTTCTTGCGTTTTGGCAGTTTTGGTTGTCGACTCACTAATATATGAGGCGACCATCTAAGTTCCTGGGAGTGGCAACCCATCTGTTCAGATATGAAACTATATGAAGCGGCTTACAAATGCAAAGCAGAAACCACTTACCATCAGATGGACTGCATATTCGTTTGCTACTTTAATCTTATAAAATAAGTAAAAATATACACAAGTAAATGTGGCGATGAAGCCATCGCAATAAAACTATGAACACTTCTATCACCTTCCAATCAGTGTTCTACGTTAATCCCTCCAAAATCCATTATAAGTATCAAATGATATCGTCTAACAAGTTCTACAGAAATTCTCCGATGAAGTCTGGATAAGACCTCTTTTAGAACTAAAAAGATTTGAAAGTAGCTTTCTTAACTAGTTAACCACGTCTCAACACTCGGAGACTCGTTTTAAAGTTGAATTAACTCGGTTCAGTTTGATAAATTTCTACCAATTTGAAAACACCATCAAAAGGTTTGAAAGCATTTATCATTAAAACTTCGACGACGACGCTTCAAAAACAATATTTTATAGAAATTCTTGGTGAAACTGTATTATCCCTAGGTATTACTACTATGAATGCTCTGTTCATCAGATAAGTAAGAAATAAATCAAGTAACAATTGTATTTGTCTGAATAAATTATAAAGGTATCTTGTCTTTTTATTATTCATGACAGTTCAGATCAGTGATACTTTATTTGAATCAAGCTCATTGAGTTCAATTCTTCTATTATTTAGAGTATTCTTCTTTTTAATTGGCGGCACAAAATTACGTCTTTAGATTTGAAGAGCGTGTCTAGTCAAAGAGATTAAATATAAAGGGGGGTTCCAATTGTCAACGTCAAACGGACAAAGAGCGGTGTGCTAGGTTGTATCAGTTCACTTGGTTAAATTAATATTATAAAAACACACACATGCTTATGAAAATATTATAAATTTTCATTCTAGGCTACTGCTTCTGGTAGTATGTTTACAAATATCCCAATTTTGCAGTGTTTTTACTTCTAATACCCATAAAATAAAATACCAAGTAATTGGTGTCACAAATTCTATGTCAACAAACATTTTTTTGACAAAACGTAAAAACCAAAGTTTATGCACAAAAAAACAAATATAATTTAAACTTATTTTAGTTTAGTACATACATAGTACATAGTAGTACATTACATACCCAGTACGTTCATAGTCCTGAAGTCGACGCTCAACATTTTCGCTAGATTACGATGACGAAACTATGTATGTCCTACCAGTATATGTGCACCGAACATACATATATAATACATACTGTCGAACATAGTCGGTTAAAAATAGTCACTTATAATTAAAAATAGTTTTTCAAAAATAATTAAGTTTGATTGAGTTCAGAAAAGTATTGTCTGCCAACATTGATACTTAATGCATGTATAAAGCTATTATATAATTGAATATTTTTGCTGCTAGTTATCTGGCCGGCGTGATAGATTACACCTTTTTCGTTCTCTCCGTAGATTCGTGTCAAATAGTGAGAAAGTAATAGAAAATGGTGATAACGAAGAATTGTCTATTGTTGAAGCTTCCACACATTTTACTATCTTGTTTAAGCAAGAAAAACCACAGGGAACAGTTAGTAGAGAATAAACTTCAAACTGAGTGAAGCGAAACTAACAAAAACATCAAAGACGGGAAAGCAAAACAGCAAAAGCGAGACGGGTAGCGGATGCGCCTGAAGCAGCTATAAAATACACATCAGGCGGGAACGGTGTTTTGTCACGTGACGCTGATGCCGATTTTAATTTGCATTTTGATTAAACAGAGGCGTCGGAGAGGCGCGTCTAGCCGACTTGCTTGCCAGTCGCGAATGAGTTTTGGATAGCTCATGTACTGATTATGCTTTGAATATTTGAGTTCCTGGAAATTACATTTTTCAATTTTCTCTAATTTTTAGAAATAGTTTGGTTAAAGACTTGTTATAGATGCTGCCCTAGAATTTGAAGTGCTTAGAGATGAAATGCAACAGAATTGCTAGGATTACTTATAATCGATTAAATATATGAAAACTGGTTTACTTACTTACAATTACTAATTACCTATCTAGTCAATCGTGGCTTAATAACTTAGTTACCTTATGTATAATGTATATAGGGAGGATCGTGTTTTATATGAAGTTCAGTGATTGTATCTCCAACAGAAACAATAATCTTTAAATAACCAGACCAGGATTTTACAGATGTACAAGATTGTACTGTCAATCCTGAAGATAAACAAAATACTGTTCGTAATATAATTTATTTTTAATCTAAATGCTGTAATTTAAAAATACGGCTTTCCTAAATAGATTATATTTTAAATTTCCTGAACCGGAAAATCAAAAGTAACAATTTTGGCAAGTTACCCGACTTTCAGTTTGTAATTTACCATAAAAATTGAAAACCAACAGCGACCAAACGACATCAGCTTCAAACCTGCACCTGCTGTTCCAGAAAACAAGGTTCTGCAATTTTGATTAATTAAAGCGCCAAATTATAGACACTGGGGGGAGTGTCAAATATCTTGGAATTTCTTCGGTGCGACTGTCCAGTGTTTAGTAAGGAGTGCTGTCTTCCTTACTTAAAGGGTAATTAGTTAAAGAACTTTAGAGTAAATGTTATTCAAATAGCTTTAACACTGTTTGTATGTCTGTACTGTTCTAAGAATTGGTATTGTGTTAGTTTTTTTTCTCATTTATTGCTATACCTTGATTCGATTAACCCCATCTTTTCGTTAATTTACTTCAATTTTTACATAAATGTACCAACATATTTGTTTTCTCAGTGCGACTAAATTTTTTAAGCAATGTACAACAATATTGAATAGAAACAAAAAATCAACAATCAAAACTGTGAAATAAAGTAAGAAAACTAAGGAAAGCGCAATAAAATCATTGCAGGTGAAACCTAATTGGCCAGAGCGTGCATCGAGCGAGTACAATAGCGTGTTTCTGTGCTGTGCATTTTGTTTCTTTCAACTGCGCTGAGCCGCTCTCATTGTTGCGCCTTCATCCGCAGACTGCGGAACGTAAGCGTTGTTGTTATATAGATTTTATTGTGTAACGCAGTTAATATGGACAATGTTTGTTTTTATCTTGCTTTTAAAATTGTTATCTTATTTTATGTATTATGTTTATTTCTCTTGCTTTCTTAAAGATTTTTAGTACGTATACGTTTTAAAAAATGTACAAACGAGTTATTACTTGTCCATTGATTATGATGAGTTGATAAATAATTGTATACAGCAGGCTTATATGTTGAACTCATGAAGTCTACAAAATCATATTCCAACATAAAGTAATAAACTAGCATCAGCTGTAATACAAGGATATAAAAAATAAGTAAAACATACTGGACAAGAAATTAGACAAGAAAGAAGTTTGAAGTAAAACAGGCATCCGTATGTCACGTGGCAATGACGGGTCACCAGCCCATTAATATAGCCTCAGTGTATCTCTCTCCGGGAAAATCGCTTCTTGAGACCAACCTCAGAGCTTTGTTTAGTATAGGAGACTCGGCCATACTGGCTGGGGATTTCAACTGCAAACACCATAGGTGGAACTCGCTTCGCGTAAATACAAATGGCACCCGCTTAGACAAACTTACAGACAAACACACTTCGAAATGGTAGCTCCTCTCACCCCGACTAGATTACCCCTGGGAAACAACCCATCCATAGCTCAGACGTCTTAGATATAACGCTCCTAAAGAACGTTACCCTCCAACTTCGTAAGGTAGAGGTCCTACATGAGCTGGACTAGGACGTTAAACTTTTACCAAAGGAAGGTAAGGGAAGGCATAAACGAGATTCGGAACAACCATTGGAGTTCACTGGTCGAAGCTATTTCGCCATCCCACTAGGCCTACTGGAAACGAGATCGCTCTGATCAGAGACTGTAGTGTCAATGCCTCCATTGACTAGACCGAACTTACCATCAGCGTTCCATGACTCAGACAAAGCCGAATACCTGGCTCACAGTCTAGAGAGCCAATTTACACAACCTACAAACCAATCACACATCGCTCTAGTCGAGTGAAGTTGAGACTTGGTCTGGCCGCCCCCAACCGATCCCCCACTATCGCCAGTTACGTTAGACGAAGTGCGAGCAGTCATAAAAGACATGCACGTCGAAAAGGCCCCAGACCCAGACGGAATTACCAACAAGGTGGTGAAACGCCTTTCCCCATTCCTGTTAGGATTTCTAGAGGCATTATTCAATGCCCTCCTATCCAACTGCTCATCTCCAGATGCCTGGAAGGAAGCAGACGCCTGATAGGAGTCCCTAAACCCGCAAAGCCGAGGACATTGCCTTCAAGTTATCGTCCTATTAGCCTCTTGAACATGTTTGGGAAAATGTATGAAAAATTATTTCAGAACCGACTAAGAGCGGTCGTCCGGTTTAAAAATCTATTATTGGATGAGCGGTTTTGCTTTAGAGCCAAGCACTCCTGCGTACAGCAGGTGCACCGCCTCACGGAACACATCCTCGTAGGGTTAAACAGAAAAAGATCCAGGGGCATGGGTGCTCCCTTCTTCGATGTACTCAAAGTATTTGATAAGGTCTGGCCCAAGGGTTTGCTCTACAAGTTTTACCACTTTGGAGTAAACCCCGATAAAAGTCAAGCAGTCCATTTCTACAGAAGGGCTTACTACCTCTCTGGCAAAAAAGACTGTTCCCACAGAACCCGACAGATACTAACAAGTATCACTATTCGGAAAGCCCATCCCTTGGGCTAAGACCACTAAATGCCTAGGTGTCACATTAGACAATAGGTTAAACTTCGCTCAGCGCATCAAAATAACGAGAGACAGGGCCACCTTCGTGCTAGGGCGACTTTACCATATGATAGGCAAGAAAAGTAAAATGGCAATTCGTCATAAAGTGACTTTTTACAAAGCTTGTGTTAGGCCCATTATGACTTTGCACACGTAAAGCTCATTGACCGATATCAAAATCGATTCTTGCGCATAGCACGGGCTGCCCTTGGTACGTGCGTAATGTAGATCTCCACAAAGATCTTGAGTTGCCCACCGTCGCTCAATACAGGAAACAGTTTTCTAAAAGCTACTTTGATACAGCTATGAACCATCCTAATCAGCTTGCTGTCAATGCAGCCAGTTAAATCCCTGACAAGGATGCACCGACTCTTCACAGATGGCCCAGACATGTCCTAGACTGATGATAAGATCACTGTAAATATTGTCCTTCGGCAAAGAGAACCTCTTCCCCAGTCTCCAAATACACTCAACAATAATAGATATTACATACACCGTCCTCGCCGGCGGAGACGAAGACCCCATTATAGCATAACCATCACAAGGTATCCCCGCGTGATCGGTCGTGCATCGGCTTAGGTCAATTACGCTAATGTGGGGCACATTAGCGTAACTGACCTAAGCCGAAGTCCGTACCTCACAGGAGGTGCTCTTGGGTCAGCCTCAATTCCCATTTAACCAGAGGCGGAAGGTCAGGACTCCGGCATTAGCTGGGTCCGCAACCGTCCTTCCCCCAGCGAAGGAGAAAGGTCGAGGAACCCGGCAACGGGACCAAATCTAGCTCAGTCTTCTTGTCTCGGCTGAGCTTCAGACTCGCCACAAAAACTACATGTGTAATGTGGCTGTTTATATTCATAAATTTTATGCATAGGCAAGCAAATAAGGTTGCTGTAACATTTTTATGTTACACTGGTAGTCGAGGACCTCCTTCTACAATTGAAAGAAACCTGCACACTATTACACCACCATGCTTTTCCATTGTGCATACCAAATATACAATTTTAGAAGAAATCTTCTAATGATGCTACCATACTTGTTAAAAACAAGGTATAGTATATCCATTATAATACTCAACATGTCTACATAGGTAAAAGTACAACACCTGGAAGTAAATTTTCACATCAATAAGTGAGTGGCTTCAAGCTGGAGCCATAGCATCAAGCCAATAGGTACTGGAACAGTACTTATTATATAAATTGTCGCGTAGAAAAATCAAATCACAAGAAAATGTGTGTTAATGCTAATACCATTAATTACCTAAATTAACTCTAATATTTTTTTATATTAATATTTCTGACAGACAGTAAACTAATATTAATATTTCTGAGTTAATATTAATAATTCTGAGAGATGACAGTAAACTGCTAACGCGACAGACAGGCAGTGAATCACGGATTTTAAATAAGTAAAAAAAATAATTTTAACCAGGTACAATTAAATATGGATAGACAAAATATTTTTTCCGCTTCAATTGTAAATATACACACTTACATGTTGTAGTTTGTGTAATGTTTGTCTGGTGAATTTAATATTGGTCAGTAAACTTTAAATACAGCTAGTAATTAGCCACCTCAAAAACTCGTTGACACTCCTGGACTTCCACACCCATGTAATGGCAATACTTGACCATTTCTCTTAATAAAGTGACATTGATGGATCCGTGACGGATAGGATAGACTGCTACCACAGACTATCACTGCATGCATTATTGTTTTTTTTTGGTGGATCTAAAACGCGGCCCCGGGTACGTGGGGCACGAACACTATAACGTAAGTATAAATGTAATGTAAGCTCATAAAATTAACATCAGACATCACTGAAGGTAAGTTCGTCTGATTTATACATTTTATTTCACGCAACTTCAGACAATTATACTTACAATGTAGATGTTCAGAGTTGATAATGGCAATACAAGATTCACAATTATTTTGTCAAATGTTTAATCTTATATGGTTTGTATATCTATAAATAAGAAAACATCAATCTTTACCATTAGCATAAAGAAAACATTATGCGTTAATGTTGTTTAACAATAAAAAAACAATGAACTATTAATATTTGTCCATATTTAGTATCTTATAACTTACTTAAGATTTTAATTAATTACATTTTAATTCTACCGTTATAGAATAAATTGCGTTACAATTCGTTTATGTACAAAGTATTTAAACAAACCGACGGACCCTTTAAATTCTAAAATGTATACAAGTCAGTACATTTCAATTAACCAGCCCACATCGCCAAAAGCCTTCAATTCCGTGCTAGGGTCCAGTGCAATATTTTATTAAACTTTCAGCAAACCATAGGATATTTAGCCTTTTGTTCGTTCGCCCCTTTCTCATATTGTTTCGCACGAGTGGATTCATGTTTGCTCAATCTAATTGCTATTCAGTCACGGGAGGCATTCATTGGAATGAAATCATACAGTGGATGAAAAGCCTGTATGCGTTTGTTAACGAACATTGATCATTTACCTGGTGCAGTATTTTAAGCACACTCCAATAGAAGCAGAGCTGATGACAATGGCCTTGCAAAAAGGTGGGTTGTGTATTGTATGTGGAAATGTTAGTTGGGAAGTAAATATTTTGCACAAAATGATTTTATTTTGACTAGGGATTTGTTCACTCACGCGAAATTCGGACTGCAAATTGTGATTTCAATTCGGGTTTCGTTTTGCAAAATATATATACAGATAGTCTATCTTCCGTTTATTGAAATATCATGGATTTTTATAGTTGTTCTGCAAGTTATCTGTATAATATAAAGATGGAATATCTATTGAAGTCCTCTACGGTGTTATTATCTTTAGATCTCAGTATGTTATTTTATATAAAATAGATGCTATGCTACTCACGAGGACTAAGATGGTCGCCTTATATAAGTGGGCCGGAACGCTAGGAATAGGAGCGACGGTAGTACCAGTCGAACTACACTGGTTCTACCTCCTTGTAAAATATTAATTTAATTACACAGAACTTGTGTAATACAATTTCCAGCAACTGATAATTAAGTTTAAAGAGGTAATATTATGATTGTAACAAATCCGTTTTTATCTGCGCTGAAATCTGCGGCCGGTTGCAGATTACGCCATCATATTTAGCTTACCAGCGCCTATTCAATTCCGTTCCGTAACATTTTCCATTTACTCGAACCGCGTTATCTTTATCCTACTGTAGTATTGTTTAATTTAATATGCTGTTACGAAGTAGGTTAGAGGAGTTTGAAATAGGGGTATTTTTCGAAATGGTACGTAAAAATGTTAAATGTACGCCAAGTTTATTATTTATTTTTTCGTCTAGAGCATTATTGTTTAATATGCCAATGTTTGTGCCAAACTGCCGAGGACTGAATAATCGTCTCATATGCGAATCAGCCGCCATTCATAGTCTTCTGCCATAAAGCCTGATTTGCTTCATGCTTGAAATAGGTGTTACTCATTTGTTCTACTCTAAACTTCTTTGCGATTATTCTATTAGAAATTTGTTCATCAATAATGCTGCTGATGTCCCTTTTAAATCATAATACGCTCTCGTCCCTTCAGATATCTTCACCCAAGCGTCAAGAACTTAGTTTTTATTACATTAGCGAGTTAATATCTAAGACACAGACGATTCCGCACATCTAACGTTGAAGATTTTGACAGTTACGTTTTATGATATGCCACATATGAATTTTTTTAAGCCTCACTTTATAAATAATATTATAGATGGTCTCTAGGTAGTAAATGACAGTAATATGAGTGCAGCGAATTCTAGAAACTCGTCAAGAGATTTGATACTGGATTTTAAATCACGCTATCGAATTTTTATTAACATCTTAACATGTACAAATTTTGTTATCTAATCTTATTTATTTCAGCTATATATCACTACTAGCTGCGCCCCGCGGTTTCACCCGCGTATTAGTTACTACAAAGAAAACTAGTTACTAAAATATTAATTATTACCTATGCGATAAGATATCGCCTTACCACGGTAAAAGAATTACCCTAAAATACCTACTACAAAATTAAATCTCTTTAGATAAAGAAATTAACAAAAATAAGTAAGAATATAAATAATTGGAAAACTAATTAATTACGCAAATATTAATTATTACCTATACGATAAGATATCACCTATCCACGGTTGGTATCCAAAGATCAAAAAAAATCATTTATTTATTTCACAGAGATTTCCACCGACAATATAAAAGACGACAATTCTATAATCTATAAGCTAGTGATGTATAACAAAAATAGTGTTGACCTAATACCGATAAAGTCAGATTTACTTATTACAACAAAAATAATTAAATGTAATGTACTTTTCTCATAAAATTCATTATTTTAATTATTTTATAAATACTCGTACATGATACATTTAGCAGTCGTACTGCTCCTCGATACTTGTTACTTAATTGTAACCACACCACGTAATCACATCCCGAAATATCAAAACGTATATGACACCTAACTTACATGATCTTACATCTGAAACCTTAATGACCACCTGACTTGGAGCAGCGAACTCTGGCCAAGTCATTTGAGCCGGCATAATCTAGGATCGGGCAGATTTGAGCTGAACTTATTCGCACCGAATAACTTAAGGGTTAAATCTCGATAAAGGTGGTTTCATTTGATTTCCTCATGAATTGTCTTCCTTTCCAGATGAGAAGGACTTTTAGTTTTTTCCGATAGTTCCGTTTTGATAAAGCCTATGAACCAAAGAAAGAAATTATTACAAATGTTTATAGCACAAATTAGCAGTTCATAGCCTCACAACAGGATAAAATCCTAATGTGAGGCTATGAATACATGTCTTGTACATGCGTCTTTAATAATAAACTAATCTAATTGTTTATTCAATATTCTAAACTAAATATACCGCACTAGCGGTCTTGCCGTTTAGGAGTTGAGTGACATACATATATATATGTAAAAAGCGTTGTAATCTAATCTTAAAACATAATAAATACCTATCAATATACTATTTATATAAACCTGTATACCAAAGCATACTCAAGCAATATCTTATACATAATACAAAACAATGCCTCGACATAGACGTAATTATTCAAGACGAAACACACTAGAGTCAAACCGTCAACATGTTTCCAATTAACAGATATTTTGTTTACACTAACAACTTCACATGATTACTTGTGCATTATACACGGCATGTCATTCCTTATTCATTAACCAAGCGAGGGAAGAGGAACCAATTAAACAGATCAAATA
>MOOZ01001380.1:264083-290186 GCA_002930495.1 Cecropterus lyciades | reverse complement strand
GGCGAAACTGTTTCGCTATTACATACTAAAACGCACTGTATTCGACGATATTCATGATTTTTTGTGATAAAATGAATTAAATGCAGACATTTACAATATAATATATTTAGAAGGTGGTAGAGCTCTTTGTGGTTCAACTCCGGAAGCACCACCGCCACACCTATTTCTGCCTAATAACAGCAGTGTTATGCGCAGTTGTGTTCTGGTCTGAAGGGTGTGGTAAGGGAGACATACTTTTGCAGAGGCATTCCATCTTAGTCCTCAGGGGAAGCATCGCATCTGTGGCTAACATTAGGTGAGACTTTGATCTTACCTAGGGTTGATTACAGATGTCCATGGGCGGCAGTAGCCACTTACCATCAGGTGGGCTGCATGCTCGTTTGCTACTTCCATACTATAAAAAAAATGCACCCGTGTCGTGCATTGGTGCCACTTCTATATAATTGTGGGTCTGTGAATATTACCATCCAGAGACGGGACCTGACGATTTAGAGGTGAGGTATTAATTTTATGGCCCCATTGTAACTGACGGGGATGTATGAAGTCGTTAAGTTTTAGCAGTCGTTTGTAGACGGTTCTTGAAACAGGGTTTTTAGACAACCATGCGAGCAGAGTTAGCTGTGTGATTAGAATTAATTAAAATTGTGATTTTGAGGGTGTGACCTTTCCCTTGTGACTATCAACAGTTTTATCGTGCTCTATTCTCGTTTCCTTCAGCGTTTTTAGTAAGATAAAGAGTTAAATTATATTTATAGGTTTATTATGGTTGTAATACTGCCATATCTGTTTTTGATTGTTCTTACCAGTACTGTGCTTTGATGAAGGAAGGAGACTTATTGTATAAATTTTACCATGTTCAACCCCGCAAAGAGCACATTTATGATTAACTTTTATAAAGACTCCTGGCTTTAATTTTTAGTTAAAGTAAATAACGAGTGTGTGATTACCTTTGAAGCTATTAACTATTATGTTGCTACATGGGACCGCAATTCTATACAGTAGGTACTGCGACTCAAATTTTCCCGACTATATATAATTTTGCTAGCAATCATGAATATCACGAGCATTAAAAGTAAAAGATTCAGAGAAATTTCTGATATTCCTGCTGAACCATTTATGAACCATGAAGAACACAGGCCTATGTAATGTTTCGCAGGGAGAGTTAACTTTGTAATAAGTGACAACAATCAAGGTCGGTCACAGATGCGTCAACAGCATGAAGACTTAGTTGGATTTAGACTAAGTTTTGATATTGTATACTTTAATTGTTTTCAATGGAGGGCGGGACGTCCTGGCACAGGTATTTATTTACTTAAAGGATGTCCCAACAATGGAATTATGAATGTAAAAACTTTTATACCAATAAATCTTTTATACTTTAGTTGGGACGCCTCGCATAATTGTCTCGGCTTTAGACTACCTTTGGAGTACGTAACTTACAATTTTAGTCCTTTGGAGAAGCAGCGCGTTTGTGATTAATTTCTAATACAGTTCTACTCCTGTATAAAATTGCTTACGGGCAGTGATAGCCGAATGGTTGTAACTCGGCCTCTCATTCGAGGGTCCAAGGTTCGAATCCCAAGCACGTACCCACTGATTTTTCTAAAATTATTTGCATATTAGAAGTTGATTATTTATCACTGCTTTACGGCGAAAGAAAACAACGTGAAGTACCTACACACCTGAGAGTTCTGTAATAAGTTCTCAAAGGTGTGTGAAGTCTACTAATTCGCACTTGTCTAGCACGATGGATTATGGCCTAAAACTCACTTAATCTGAGAGGAGACCCGTGCCCAGCAGTAGGACAATAATGGATTGACGGTACGGTATTTATTGAATAGATAAATAAATGTATTACAGTTGAATACACTACCTATACATAGCTTACTTTTTGTAACAAATATTTTTGGAACGAGGGGAAAATTTATAATAAAATTTATGCTTCATTCTTCCTAAATACATTGTTGCAACGTCTGGTTAAAACAATAGGAGCGTAGTGGAGAGACCGTGCGGAGGGGGCCGGGTTCGGTCCCCGGGGAAGTCAATTTCATTAACACCGCGGTTGGATCTCGTGTGGGGGATTACACTTTGTATAATATATTAACCGTAATTGAGTACCTGTTTCTTGTACAATGAATTAAGATTAAGATGTCTACTACGCTGTGTTGGGAAAAGGGGATTTGAAAGTTTTAATGATTTTTTTTCTTAAATTGTGTTTTTCATTACTTTGAAACGTCTTTTTAATATATTATACATTTTTATATTAAACGCATTTATTATTTTAAATATTAATTAAACACATATGTGTATACTCACACATTACAAATTCATACAAAAAAATTAAATATGGTAGAACCTTTTGTGGTTTGACTCTGGAGAAACCACCGCTATTCTGTCTAATATCAGCCATTTCTGTCTAACACCAGCTTTGCTGCTGTATGCTAATCTGGTTGGGGAAAGATGTGGTAAGGATACTTAACTGAGCGACATTCAAACTTAATCCTTAAATTGGATTCTAATCTTATCTAGTGTTGATTACAGGTCTATAGGGACAAACGCCACTTACCATCAGATGGACGGCATGTTTGTTTGTTACTTCAATATCAATAAATATAATATGTATATGAAAGATTTCAATATACTATCATCAATATACTACAATTACATATTGAAAAAATGCCTGTGAAAATCTGACTTAAAAATTCATTGTTTAGCTACTGTCTAATTAAGTCTGACAAAATGCACTTTTAATAATCCTCTAACATACTGCTCGGAAGCAGCTGCAAGTATAACAAGATAGAATTTAAAATACGATCCTAATAAAGTTACCGACAGAAGCAAAGACAACGTTCGCTACAAATTAAAAGAAAAAAAAAAACAATTTATCCATAAAGAAAATATGGGGCTCAAAGAGTTTCGAGTTTTCGTGCAGTCTTAGGAGATTACCTTGAAATACTTTTAGAGGGGAGCGTTACATCAACGAAAATTGTTTTAGAGTTGTTTTTGTTCGCAGAGTTCATGAGGGCGGTTCTATGGAAGTAGGTACTGAGATAGCTTCATTATAATATGAAGAGGATTTTTGTCTACAATTTTTTAGAATTTATTCGAGAGGGAACAAATGAATGACGATGGTGGTTCCAACTTTATTTGGTTTTGGTAATTGAAAACTTTTTGAGTTTTTGGGGAAATAAATTAAAGTGAATTAAAAAAATATTTGATAACGAATAATGTTAAATAAATCTCATTTCATGTTTACTCTGGGATTATGCTATAGGTTCAATTAAATAAAAAAAATCACCTTTTTATAATATTGAAACGCATTGCAAACGAGCATGCTGTCAACCGGATAGTAAGAGGCTGTTGCTGTCCGTGGACATCTGTAATCAACTCTTGATAAGATTCGAATCTTACATAAGTCGGCCACAAATGCATTGCTATTCCTGACAACTAAGTTGGAACGCCTTGGATAAGTATGTCACCTTACGACACCCTTCAGTCCAAAACACAGCAGTATTTAACACTATTTTTATTATATATGCAGAAATAGGTGAGACGGTGATGCTTCCGGAGTGGAACCACAAAAGGGTTCTATCACCATCAAAATACTGTAGTATTCATATCATTTCATATCTTAAAAATAAAATATTTATAAATCAGTTCGGGTTAATGAAAGAAAGTAACGTAATCGACTTTATGCTAGCTACTATATAGATAAAACGGATACTTTGAACTAAAATACCGTTAAATTAGTGTACACTCGTATTAAGACTGCATTTTATCTGATTAAAAGATTATTCCAATGAAAACAAATTATATGCGATAATTTTGTCAATAATTATCAAAATCGATAACACATTCCTCATTTAGCCTCATTTGAAGTAGTGCGTGCTTTCTAGAAACATGGCAAGTAAATACTGGACCACATTTATTTTACTAAGCTTAACAATTAGCTTCACAAGTGCTGCCATTCAGACAGTGAATGGAAAGATCAAGATCACAATAGGAACAATGTCAGGATGCTCAGATGCTCTCAATTTTATAACGCAATTTTTACCGATTTATGAAGACTACAAGCAGTTTCTGGAGGTAGAGTTTGTGCCTTGGGGGAGGACGAGATTCGAGAATGGGACCAAGGTGTGCCATTTCGGTCCGAACGACTGCTGGGCAAACCGTCTTCACAGATGTGTCCTGAACATGCTGACAGGAAATCAAGACGCGCAAGTGAGTTACATGGGGTGTGAATTTACAAGACCGCGACAAGCTTTCGATCTAGGAACATACAATTGTGCGCGAAGTGCTGGCCTCAATCTCATCGATGTGGACTACTGCATGTCAACTACTGGGGACGCTCTTGAAGGACCAGCTCAGGAAGCTTCTGCTATCCCAATGGAAATCATTAACTTTGTTCCTTTTATTGTCATCAATGACGTCGTCGATCGAGAAGTTCATAACCACGCATACACAAGACCGAGAAGTCTCATTTGCTTTGCGTTGGCAGACGACCCTAGCACTGGAATTACTCACTGTCAGATTTAATTAATGAGAAGAATCGTTCACTCGTCGGGTTGATGACGTTTTTACAAAATGGACTGCTTTGTTATAAACGTGCAATAATTATTTTGAGTCCAGTTACTTGTGCAGTTCACAGTATATTCAACGTTAAATTACCTACAAATTTAATACATTTTTAAGTAAATTAAAATACTGGAAGATTAAATAAAATAAATTTGCCGGTGGTGCTGTTAATGCTTAAGGCTTTTTTATTAAGATCTTTTTTTTGCGAATGAAAGTTGAATCAATTTAATAAAGTTGAAATATCGTCAATTTTTATAACGTTAGGTACAATAGTAAAAAATCATAAGGAATTTGGTTACAATATTTGATACCGATAACTTATCTAAAATTATCACGAGTAACATTTAACGTTATCTACAAATTTGTTTTATGTCAAGTGTATTTTAATTTTGTGTGAGTAGTAGTCGTCCTTACTTCAATAAATGAATGATATAACAAATTTTATTTTTTTCTATAAGTTTCTTATTGAATTCAAAATGTCTTCTTAACCTTAAATTCTTAAACTATACGTATATTATAAAGTGGGTTGTGTTATTGGAAAGATCATATTCAATCATTGTGTTTCAAACTTGCAAGATTCATATATGCCATCAGACGCTTAACTTCAACAGTGTCACAAAAAACAGCTCTTTGCGCCTACTACAGCTATATTTCATCAGTTTTATCTTATGGGCTTCTCTTGTGGGGTAATTCTGTCGAGGCGATCAAAGCTTTCAAAATACAAAAGAAAGCGATAAGAGTTATATGTGGTGTAGGACCGCTGGACACTTGTCGGCCATTATTTAAACAGCTCAAAGTACTACCACTGCCCAGTATGTACATTAAAGCTGCATGTACTTTTGTAAAGAGCATCCACACCATTTTCCTTTGGCCAATCATTTTAAATGTCAAAGATTGCGCCGTAATTTTAATAGTTATAAATTATACGTACCTAGGTGCCGATTACGGAGGATAAAAAGGAATGCATTTTATTCTGTTATAGAAATATTTAATAAATTACCGGACGATTTAAAACAACTTCCTAACCCTATCTTTAAAAGACGATTAACCGAATGGCTTCTTCGTAACAATTTTTACAGTTTGTAAGAGTTTTTTTGACAATTTATGATTATTTAATTATTTCCTATTATTGTATTATTTAATGTAATGTAATGAATTAATTAATTTGTAACATAAACTGGAATGGAATATAATTATGAATTAGGACTGTATCATATGACAATTAATAACTGTAATAAATAATGTTGACATTTTTAATTATGTAATTGTACATTTGCACGCCTTAAAGACAAAATAGGAGCTCAGTGTAATATTTTTAACACCAATGTATGTACCTTATTTGGGCAAATAAATAAAAAAAAATATTGTTATTATTATTATTTTCTTCTTTAAGTTTCTAATCGAATTCAAAATATCTTCTTTACGTTAAATTCTTTAACTATACGTATATAATGAAGTGGGTTTTGTTATTTTTTCCTTAAGTTTCTAATCGAATCCAAAATATCTTTTTAACCTTAAATTCTTAAACTATACCTATTTTATAAAGTGGGTTTTGTTATTTTTTTTCTTCAAGTTCTTTATCGAGTTCAGGATACCTTCTTAACCTTAAATTCTTAAACTATACGTATATTATAATATAGGTTTTGTTATTTTTTCTTTAAGTTTCTAATCGAATTCAGAATATCTTCTTAATCTTACATTCTTAAACTATACGTATATTATAAACAGGATTTTGTTACATTTTTCTTTAAGTTTCTTGTAAAATTCAAAATATCTTAGGAGTGTCCTTGTATCACCCATCCATTTTTAAATATTTTGAGGTCTTTTACTGGATATATGTAGTTGTCCCCCTAATGGGGTTTTGGTGGGAGTGGTGCTAACCAATTTCCTTACATCACAGATAAGTAATTGCTATTCATTAAAACAACCCAACTCCATTTGGGCGTTCATTAATTACCATTCATGAACACAATGTAGTAAATGAAACAGTGCGAAAATCAAAATATTTATAATTCCGTATATTATTCCGAATAGCTTAACAGCGAACATATGCACTTCAAACAACATTAACAAGCTCAAATGGTTGCAGCGATCGCCAATTTCCAGTTTATTTGTATAATATAAACAAAATGGCGAATTATACTGTGATTGTTTACTGGGAAATTGTATGACTACATAATGGTAATTTGAATACAGGTTTAAATGTGTTTATACTCAATAAAGCAATTCAGGCAGGCAAAAGGGTGGTAGAACCCTTTAGGTAGTAGAATCAGAGTAGAACCAGTGTAGTTCGACCGAGGAAGTACCACCGCCACACCTATTTCTAGCGTGAAGCAGTTCTTGCGTTACGTTGGAAGGGTGTGGTTACTGGCTCACTTATATATGACCCGACCATCTCAGTCCTCGGGAGTAACATCGCATCTGTAATCGACTTCAAATAGAACCCCTGTTCTATATCTGAAGTTGCTCACAGATGTCCAAGGGCGGCAGTAACAACTTACCATCAGGTGGACTGCATGCTTGTTGGCTATTTCAATCTGATAAAAAAAAAACCACCGCCAGACCGATTTCTGCCTCTTAACAACAGTGTTAAGCGCATCTGTATTCTAGGTATAATGGTAGAGTAGAGACATGGGTTTCGAAAGTGTTTTAATTTAGTCGTCAGTGTTAGCAGTGCATCTATGACCCACCTTAGGTAAAACTGATCTTATGTGGGATTGATTACAAATATCCATCGGCGGCAGTGGCCGCTTACCATTGAGTGGATTGCAAGCTCGTTAACTTTAAGTATATTATATATATATAACGTTAACTATATTATAAAAAACTAAAGTAGCGATCAACATGAAATTGCGTTTTAAATTTTATTAAATTTCAAGATTATGTACAGAACTTGGCACCCGTTTAGCGACCCATTCCTTTGTCGGCAAAGACGATAGTCACTCAAAAATCTGAATTTTGAATCTGGCTATTATATTTTGATGGAATTTATTTTTTATTTTGTTTCTTATTTCATTTTTCAGTTATATATTTAGCTGGTTTTGAAACTACATATACACAAAATACAATTCTGTAGGTTTGACATTATTCAGAACATAGATCGAAATGTCGTGAGCTCATGAGCTTATAAGGTACTTGACGCTAATCACATTGGCAATTAATCTGACAAATGGGGGCTGTTTACGATTGATCTGCGTTATCTGTCGATTGATTTGATCTCGAAGAGATTTGTAGCGTGGCAGTGCGTATAGAATTGAGTACGAGTATAATATATACGAACTTAACATAGTTAAAAAGCGATTTACGAACCGTAATTAAGATAAACCGGGAACTGCCGAAAAATACTTGTGTGGGTACCCTAATTTATTTATATTTATTTATTAATTTAACTTGTCACACCGACCAAAGTTATGCACATTCTGTAATAAAATCAAATGTATTTTACAGTTTATGTGATACTTGTGACTGACGGATAGATAATGAATGCAAAATAAATAATAGGATCCCGTATTACTCTTTGGTACGGAGCCCTAATAAATAATCATAAACAATATTAGTAATGTGAGTACTTATGTTTATTATACTAATATTTATTTTCATGAGAAAATGTCTTTCGTATTTACATAGTTATTTCACAAATGGCAGCTTTTAGTATAATCTTTTATATGAAGTACTTTTGATCTGTTGCATCATCTAACGCCGTCTATGGAGATGATCATAGAATTTAAAGGTATGAGTATAATAGTTTTTATAATATTTGATTTCATACCAGATGGCATTAGGCATGTTTTTATAAGGCTTATTAAATGTTACGAACATGCATTGCAAAGTACACTGTACTTTAGTATTTATATCAATTTGAATACTTCCTGATCACCTGCTTGACGTCTAAGATCAAATTTGAATATTATTGTATCAGCGTAAAAGAAATATTGTCCGTCGTTTATCATTTCTAATTTACCATGTTAGATGATGGCCGAACATATTATGCTCCAGAGCCTCGTCCAACAATTTGAATATGCAGACGTCACATCTTTTTCTGTACACCATAAAACCGTGGCAATACACTCAGGGCGGGAGATGTAGCGTTACGGAAGTAGGCGGCTGAATAATTGAAGAATATGGTTCCCGACTCCCTGGCGTGTCGGATCGTCTAGCCGGCGATCGATACCGCCCAATGTATGGATACAATAACTGCTGGGCATTATTTAAGGCAACTTTCAGTATCGCTGGTTATTAAAGGTAGTAGAACTAGTGTAGTTCGACCGGGTAGGTACCACTACCAGTGAGATTTTTATTGACAGTGGTATAGAACTCTTCGTGCGCGAGTCCGATTCGCACTTGGCCGGTTTTTTATTCATACAAATAGCAACATAATATATGGCAATGCTTATCTATTAAACACGATTTAAAATAAACAAATAAAGTCTTCCTGGCACTAGTCGTCTGCCTAACTTAGTTCAATAACTCTAGAGAACTACTTAAAGTTTTGAAAGTAATAGTTAAGTAAAATCGATCATTGCCAGGCGATTCGAAATAGAATTATTAGTCGGCATTGAGACGATAAGATCAATTTAATTAACTTTCTTTACCAATCAAATGCTGTCGACGCACCGTAATAGAAATTACAAAAAAAGGACGGAAGAGTATTCAAAAGAAACGGTCACGGAAAATAGTCTACGGAGCATTGGGCGTGCGAATCGCAACGGAATTATGAACATCGGCACGAGATATAAGGCTTGCTCTTATTGGCAGTAGCGCGAATTGCCATTCCGTGTACCGCTCTGCTGAATTCGTTCTCAGCTTTTCTTTGTGGTACCCGTTGCTAATTGGTTCCTGTTTGAGAAGTTTCATATTGAAATTGGTAAGCGGTTCATAATGTATTGTATTAATGATATATTTCTTTGATAGATTTCTGTTCTTTACTATATTTAGTAAAGCATTCACCACTCCAAAGCTATTGCTTTGGAGTGGTGAATGCTTTGTGGATATAAGTGTAAGGAAATCCTCTTGCCCATTTGTGTATCATAATGAAGACACAAACCACATAATTAACTGTTATCAAACTGTAAAGACGACTAAGTGAGGGTTGTTGGATGCAGATCTTCAATACAAATATTAGTTTGTCTTTCATCTGTATTTTGCTCATCTTTCATTGATGTTTTATTGATTATTACACGATTGAGTCGTGACCACAAGACTCAAAAGATGTCTGGACTGAATAAGAATATGTCAACTAACATAAAATTTTATTAAGTTCAAAATAAACCATTTAAGTGAGGAACTTAAAATAAATTTCGTAGCACTAGCGAACTCAGACTAAATCAGATAAAAACTTACTCTTCCCTATCAATGTTGGCAGTCCGAAAGTAAAATTCGAGTCCTTCTCGCCGATTCCTATCGGTTGAACTTCGTCCAACACGTTCTCGTTTTCCATAATTAAAAAATAATAATCTAATTTAAATGTTTTTGTCGTGGCGGTGCAGTTATATTTTTTGAAATTGCAATAATGATAGGTCATTTTATAAAGATACGATGTTTTAGTTAAAGAAAGAATGTGGGTAGATGATAAGGGCTATTTTCCGCTCATCACGCATACGAAATAAAAATCTTGATTTCTGACTCTTATTGAATTTCTTCATGCATTTTAATATGTATATTTTTTTTTCATACGACATTTACTTCAGAAATGATATATTAAGTTTCAGAAATTAGTCTTTTTTGTACATCTTGTTTGTGGTTTTTGATTTTTGGATGGCCCTTGTCAACCCACCCCCTTTAAATATCTTAATCTAAACAAAAAAAATGGGTGTGTACATCACGAATGTATAAGAGATCCAAAAATATTTCGCATTTATATAGATCTTTATTTCGTGTGACAAGAAAAGTAGTTGCCAATGAGCATCTCATACCCCAAATAGTAAAAAGTTCTTTTCATATATGTTAGATGTTCATTTCAGATTTATCACTGTAAAAATACTTATTTATTTTATCCTCAACGAACGTAGAACGTATATAAAAATAAAGAACAATTTTACATTTGCTACCCTCGTAATAATTGAAATGTACAATCACTAAACTGCGAAAATCTGGCCACAACAACACTTAAAGTGGTACAATATTTCACTTTTATTAAGTTAACGAAACGTTATCAAAAAGCGTACGAGCCACATCCGACAATAAAACGGCAGTGGCTTTTGAAATATTACTTGGATGAATGCCCATCGTGATGGTAATATCGTAGTAATAGTTTCCAATAAGCAATATCTTCCAAACGGGTGGACTTTTGGTCTGGCTAATTTATTTACATGTTTTCCTCGGAAGCCCGAATAATGGGATAACATTTCTTATTCAGACCCGATCGTGACTTCGGAAACGCAATACAAACTCTAAGTTGAATAATAGATTACCGAAGAATAGAATCGAATATGTTTGTTGACCGACTTCGGGAATGAATGAACTGAATCCCCAGATGTATCACCATTGTCGTTCCGAAATTAACTAGTTATGAAAGCTACTTATTGATGTACAACAAGTGTATCTATTGTTTCATAACGGGATATGTATGCTTTTTACCCGACTGCTTCCGAAGGAGGGTAATATTTTCCGAGCGTATGTACGTTTGTGTGTATGTATGTCCATTGCTTTGGCACGCACTACAGCCCAAACACCTTGACGGATTGTGACATGTCATTAGAAAAATGTAACATTGGCTGTATATTTTTTTATAAATGGCGCCTGTAAATAGAGAAAAAAGGGGTGACTAGTTTTTTGTTATCTATGGGTATCAAACATATATATGTCGGAGACGGACATTAGTTTGGACGGTAAACGAAGCGCAGCACGAGTTCTGACAGATGGCAGTACCGTCGCGATGACGTCGAAAGACACACTGATAACTTCGTGCTACATCGGAGTTTAGGTGGGGCGGTACGCGTGAGCGGCACTCAGTTTTTCCATGCTGCCGTCGTGGAGAGCGGTACCTCCACTGTAAGAACTGTTATTCGTTTCGTTTGCTCACTGTGGTTTATATTGTGCTAAATTGTTAACGTAATGAAAGTGGTTATAGAGTATTTAATGTATCTCTTTGCTCGATTACCCACGTAAACGCCCACGTAATGTTCGAAGTGGGAGCTAATATTAATTATGACGAGCCGACATATATATTATGTTTTATGTTAGTAGTTTGACTAAAAATTCAGAAAAAAAGCGTTAATCTATACTAATATTATAAAGATGAAGAGTTTGTTTGTTTGTTTGTTTGAACGCGCTAATCTCAGGAACTACTGGTCCGATTTGAAAAATTATTTTGGTGTATAAATAGGCTATCTAAGCCTATTTATCGAGGAAGCTATATAGGCTATATATCATCATGCTAAGACCAGCAGGAGCGGAGCACCAATGAAGAATGTTTTAAAATCGGGGTTTTTTTCTAATGAGAGCTTCCGCTGCATGCGCTGCGTAAAAGGTTAGTTTCGTAAAAATTATGTATAGATCCCCTTTAAAAGTTCTAAGAAAAAGTCAGCGACAGCATATGTCTATCTTTTCAGGTAAACTCACTGTACCCTTTTATATGCTAACCAAATTACTTCCAAAATAATGCATTATTTGCGCAGTTGTTTTTATAAATATAATATTTATTCTTATCCAAATAAATACATAAATTAGTTTTCTTTGTAGTAACTAATACGCGGGTAAAACCGTGGGGCGCAGCTAGTTTAAATATATTATTAAAAGAGTTCTTAAGCAGACGGGTTTTGCATTTTAATTTGTATACTAACATAGGTTAAGTCATTGTATTCACGTGGCCATGTGCAATAAATACATACATTTACAAATAAGTTGCCTTCGAATAAATTTTATTTCAAATTTAAATTAATTTATATTTATATCTTACATTTATAGTATTTGAATTATATGTAATATATTATCGGCCTACTGTTCAATACTCGAGTATTTTAAACGTTATTTGAATTAGTTGTGACCTAATCATTACATAAATTTACACGTTCCATGCTTTCGCTTAAACAAAACGCATTGTCCAGCTGCGAACACTGCAATGGACCGTGACAAAACTAACATCGCCGTGCGCCACAAATAAATCATTTCGTTAACATTTTGCCGCCACAAAACTGAATTGTTCGAAAACGTTGGATTTTCATGGTTTATAATAGCGGGAACAATTTCGCTAAAACTCGCCCGGAGCGATCAAAATAATTCAAGATTCATACGAAAACCGGGCCAAGCGTTACAGCACACGATTTTGCCTCAATTTTCCGTGCCAATAGCCTCCTTGGTGCTTCGGGTGGAGCAGAGCTATTGCCAATAAACAATATCTTCCGCACGAATGGGCAACGAACGAGAATTTGCTAATTAGGGACATGGAAACGATCAAAAGCGAGCCTTTGATGCGAAATTGAAAAGGTGACAACTACTTGCTAAGGCGTGGGAGACGCTTCTCGCTGGGTGTTCAGTCGATAGACGATATTGTCTTCATTTTTCTTGGAAACTTCAAAGGTCTTTATGTATACTTGCCTGAAGGGTTATAAACTGAACGCTGAAGAGACTGCGAAAAGTTTCTAGTTCATAGAAAAAATTGTTTCCGCAAGAATGGTTCTTGTCAGCATATTTTTTATCCGTGTTACGAGACTATACCAGTTTCGTAATCAAATGTTCATGAATATAAAGATGACAGATTTAGATTATCATTTTGATCAATGAATTGATAGAATGGTCATATAATCCAATAGATATCGCTAATGGATCTTTAAGTACCACGAAATGTTTTAAATTTGATTTTTAATGTTGTCAACACAAAACACCACACCACAATGCAATTGCGTTGGCGAGTATAAAAACGCTTTATTTTATTGATACGGAGCAAATTATGACATAAAAATTAACTCTTGGTATATATGGATCACATCACAACCCTATCATAGAAATAAACGATACCATACCATGCGTGAGGGGACGATTACTTCATCGCAAAGAGTAGTAGTAGATAGTAGGTACTTAAGGGACAAAATCCAGGAGATGGGTAAAAGTGTCTTTCTGTGTGTGAACTCCGACAATGGTCACCGGCATGGTGGCCATTAACGAAAACCCCCTTAAGGGAAGGTGTATGTCCAGCAGTGGACCTCAAAAGTATCATGGAAATGTTTGTGAACGTGTAAAATAATTTGCCTCTGAAATAGTTTACTCAGACCTTGTATAAAATAACAAACATGAACTGTAGAAGTCACGTTCTACTCAATATGATGAACCTTTCGCTTCCCCAATAGTAAAACCCTCCGTATAAGCCTTCATGTTTTAATAATGCAATTTTTTTTCTCGTTGCTTCGTGAATGTTATGTTTTATGTTGTCACGTAAATATGAAGGTAAGTAAAGTAAATGAGACCCGCTTAGCTCCGCATCTTGTGTAGATCGTAACTGGTCTGCATGTGATCTGGCGTTGGATGGCTGACCGCGTTTGGTTAAATTTCATTTATGTGCTTCTGTGTTTCGAACGGTACATTAAACCATCTGTTCTGTTTGTTATCATAGGGTAGCAGGGGTAAACTTCTGGAAGAAGAAGTAGGACAGTTACGGGCTCATATCGATAATATATATACTGTGTTAAATTAAAGATAGTAATGATTTAATAAGAATGTGATTAAATCAATTTTAGCGAATAATAATGATTATTCTGTTAAAGGTAGTGATTGTAAATACTAATATGTTATGAATTGTACGATCCGAAATAGTAGATATATTTTTAACATCCAAAATTATTTTCTTCTGTAATAATATATTAACATGAGTACTATTACATATTTATAACGTCGATTATATCTTCCGGAATTCCTTCCGGTATGAATTCCGGTAAAATCCGGAGTGCCAATAATAAAAATAACCCAGTGTCGGTACGGGTCGATTTCAATAAGCGATAACTTCTGCATGAGCGCGGCCGTCCTTCAGAACTCTCGGCCGCTGATCAAAGCGGATATGTGCGGGATTGAATACTGAGGTATGACCTAAATTGTATCTTCATTCCTACATACATTATATTTGTTTGAAGCTATGGATGTACAAATGTAATAATGTGTATTTCTTTTGATAAATATTACATTTATCATTTTTAAACGAGTGCAGCCGTACTTCAGAACTCTCGGTTGCTGATATCAGTGGATATGCGCGGGATGAAATACTGAGGTATATCCTAAACTATATACTTACATACGTACGTATACTTCGTATTAGTACTTCATATTTGTTTGAGCTTTCTATAGTTGATATTATATTTAAATGAGTACAGTTGTACTTCAGAACACTTTTGGCTGCTAATCACAGGGGAGATGTGTGATTGAATACTGGAGGTACGACCTAAATAGTCTTTAAATATAAAACATGTTTTATTTCTATTATATGTGCACACACATATATTTTAACTACAAAAATAGATGGATTGAACTCACCCTCTCGCAGCGCGCATGTAACTAATAAAAATACGTATTTTTATGTTGTATTAGATTAAGATAATTAAAGGAGCACAAAAAGAGTACAATAAGAAAATAAAACAATATAAAAATAATACAAAGTGTGGATAATATAACATTTATTCGAAATGTATACGTGCGTCCGAAAGGAAAAGACATGCATCTTATTCACTTAAAAAAGAAAGAGCAGAGGGCGTTACAAGAAATACATATTTTACACTTTTGACAGATGTGTCTCTCCCTTTAAATTTATTGTTCGGAGAATATGAAGTAGCATCTTCGTGTAGAAATGGGAGAATTTTCGTTGTTTTCCGCGGAAATAATGCCCCCGTTGTCAGTGACACGACGGGGATATATAAATCAAAGCTTTCCGAGAATCCAGGTGCAGTGATGTGTAAAACTTGGCCAGTACACTGCATAATGTCTTCGAAGACTCTTTGTTTCGGTAGAATAAACTCGCAATAAGCTACGTAATTTTTTTTCCTCAACTTTTCGTACAAGTAAGACCTAACTTTTGTCTAGTCGGTCTCTATATTTTCGATTTTTTATGGAAGACCATATGAATTTTAAATAAAAATGCACGATATTGGAAGGTTCATTTGTTTTATTACTCTATATTTACCTTGATCCATAGACTGGAATATTTATTTAATTTCTGTATGACACAAAGGAAACAGTAAAGGTAAACAGAAGTTTACAAAAAATCTGTCATTTAGGGAATGTTAAACATTTATTGTTATTTAGAAATTACAGACCGACAGTAATCCTATTACTATTAGAAGAAATCCAGGCTCATTGATGAGTAAAGAAAGTTGTTCTGGAGTTCTATTTATAGCATTATGGAAAGCTGCTTAAGAATTTATGGGCTTATTTCGCGTTGTTTTTAAATGTCGTGTTGTTTTAAAAAAATAATTGACCTTCGCTATTCCGTTTTTCAAAAATCAAAAATTCAAAAATGCAATCCGTCGATAGATATAAAATACATCTATAATCACGGGGTTTGGAAACAGCGTATAAAAATAATGCTTGTAATCGTACATTAAATCGATAATGATAATTTAGTGCTTTCATCGTCTCGTTTAGGACTCAAATTATAAATTCATTAAAATATTGGATTTTGGTTTTTACAACTGAATCTTATGTATACTTCAAGTATAAGCAGATTGTACTAATGATAAATAATTATATTTGTTAGTTCTCAAATAATATGTACCCATGAAAATATTTAGCAGATTCGATATGAGCATGGACTGATCATACATTTAAAATACGTTAAGGTAATAAAATTTGTATAGGAGAAAAATGTTTCTTACCGGTATTTAAAAAATCTTTAACTTCGTCCCCTAACAGACTTCCGATAAAAATGAGGGGATTAACAAAAAACTTTTCATCTCAGGACTCTATCGACCGTTAAAGATCTATCTGCGGAGTTTCCCTAGCGATTTCTAAAGCGAAGTGCCGGCAAATTGTTCTGAAATATATTAGCCATAATCAAAGCTAATGCCCCCGTTATAAGGGCTTTGGGATTCAGATGTTTATAGCCATTTAGTTTGGTGATGTTACGTGTGATTTGTAAAGTTATCAACCCATTACTGTCCCTCGGCTGGGCATGGGTCTCCTCTCAGGGCGAGAATGCCATTACCTTTGCCTTCAAGATAGATTTTAGCTCATAGTCCTCATAGTAGATAAAATTTTATAATCATAAATAATGTTTTATTCACAAATTTGGAAGCATGGTCCAAAATCATTCAATGTATGTATTACTGCCTATAACACACTATCATAATCAAAAAGATACTAATCAACACATACTTGTAGGAGCAATGAAAGAAATTGAAGAATATATTACTAATTAAATCACACACCAGTATCATTAATGTCTATAACAAATACCTACTAAGTAAAGAATATAAAGTACCTATGTTAGAAAACTATCTAGACTAACAAATGGCCTAGTCAAGTATAGTTTTATTGGAATTGAAATCGACCATTTCGACAAATATAACAAAACTTTTATCGGACCATGCCAGCAAAACAAAAAGAGACATTTGAAAAAGAGTATATTTAAGAAAAACTGGGCAAGCTAAAGTCGGTCGATTGCGTTTAGTGTTCTGTAAGTCAGTGATATTTTTGTTGTAGTGATATTTTTTTTCTGTTTTCGTAAATTTGTAAATATTTACGTAAATGTAACTATATTATATTGTAACATTTTTCAGCAGTATTGTATATATGTTTAAGATTATTACTTAATAAGTTTCAACAGCTTTTCCTAGCTTTTTCTAGATTTAAGAAAATAAACAACTTTCGAAATATTTTATTTTTTTTTCTTAAATATTAAGACAAAGGTGAATTAAAAATTAACCTTCGTATCAAACATTATCGTACTAATACATTACAGAAGAATTCGTGGAATTCTATGAAAAAATCTCCATTAACTAATGACCTGATCACACCGTTGCGTAGTTTAACTTTTTTTCTGTGGAATACTAAAACAGTCATATAAGATAAAGCAATATCATTATACAAAATGTCCGTTTTGAATGTTCGTAAGATGAAAGCTTTATTCGATTATTGTGAAAGGGTTTCGACGTGTACGGATAGTTCGAATTGGAATGGGGTCGATCCCTCAATGACATATCATCAAGTAGAAATGTCATTTAGAAGTTTAAAGTTCGTACCTCATTGGTTTGAATCGTAACCTATGGATATCAGAGTTCGGATCCTGCACATTACTTAATTTAAGCTCTAATGACGCCCGTTGAAGAGTTATAGCCTAGTAGTTTAAACTCAGTAGTTCAATCGGGTTCTCAGGTTCAAATTTTAATACATCTTGTAAGTTCATCGTTTAAGTAAGAAGTTATGTTCTTTAGAAATGAATGATTTCACTTCACTTCGTGAAGAAAAACATTTTGAGGACCTATGCATGAATATTAGTCTACTAATACGCGTTCGACCTTTATTTATTGTTCTCGAGAAACCGGCAAACGGTACCCGACGCCGTGGGAGCGTCGCCGGGTTATGTGGGATTTTATCGCACTAAAACCCCCCGGTGGCATTCTTTCGCGTTGCGAAGAGGACTCCGGGATGCATCAAACTTTGGCCTTAACTTCTTCCACTCTGTAAAAGAGCTCCTGTTATTATTAAAAATACTAAAATAAATTACACAGGCCCGATGGCTTAAATTATAAACAAGTAAAATGACAGGCCATTTCTAGACATAATTATCTCTGCGAAGAGAATCCCTTTATCTCCTAAAGTATGTACATGAGTATTGGCAACGTAGGGGTTCACCCACGCGAGACATTGGCGAATTGCGAGGTGGAATATCCTATAACTTAAATGATCGGCCACTTATAGGGGTATTTCTTGTTTTGAGGAACCCTGGCTCCCTCATGATTAATGGTTGAGAATGTTTGATAGATCTTCCAAGAAGAATTTTGACGGCTAAAGTAATGACATTTTGCTGTCTTATCCATTCCATTACGGTTTTCTTGTTAATTACTAACGTGTTGCATATCCTAAGATATGCAAATTCATAAAAAAAAATCTACGAAAAATTGATATTTTAGGAAAAGACCTCTCAATTTACGTCTTACTGTTGATCAAAAGATTTTCACATACATTTAGGAGAGATCTGAATTTCATCTTCACCACTTTGCCGAACCACATTTTAGATTCACTACAGATGTCCCTGGGCGGCAGTGACTAGTATCTCGGTAGACTGTATGCTCATTTGTTACTTCTAATTCGAAACAAAACTATTGTGTTTTTTTACAAAATACTTCCATTTCGAATCGACTTATTAAATTTTTGCTACGAGGAATGTAAAGACCGTAATCCATCCATTCATCTACACATATAATAATATAAAAGTTTCGCGTGCCTGTACATCGCATATATTTACAAAAAAATATATATTTGGACGATTGAGTTTTTTTAGACTGAAGTAGCAAACGAGCATGCAGTCAAACTGATGTTAAGAGGTCACTATTGCTCATAGAAATCTCTAAGCAACTTCATATAGAAAAGGGGTTCTATCTAAAGTCGATTACAGATGCGTTGCTACTCCCGAGGACTAAGATGATCGTCTCAACAAGTAAGCCGGCAAGCTCACCCTTCCACCGAAACGCAAGAACTGCGTTGTTTTTTTGCGTGTCCAACCAGGGATAAACCAACATATAATATTTATGACTATGGGAAAAACACATATTTTTAAATCAATGCCTGCTCTTGTTCCGTTCAATTTATTTAAAAAAAAACGGCGAAAATCACTTTTGTTGTATGGGAGCCCCCTTAAATATTTATTTTATTTTGATTTCATTATTTATTTTCAAAACGAATTTACAACTAAATATTCTGTGAATATTTCAAGCGTCTACCTATTGTCGTTATTAATATCAAGCAATAAATCACGTTTGTAAAAACCACGAAGCTTGTTTTAAATCAATAGAAATACAGACATTTAAGTATAACTAAAACACATTGGAATAATACCGCCTGCTTATCGAACCGTAGAATTTAGTCAACTGTAAACGCTATTGTTACTCCTAAATACAATACGCAAAGTCAATAAACCCAAAATTCAACTTAATATTAAAATGAAGTCCCGGGATCCCAAATGTAGACAGTTTAATAATTCCCTTAGTCTTACTTTGTTATTTCTTCCCAATAACTTTTACTTGAAAAATGCGTCAATTTTTTTCATGGCTAAAATGCTCTTGTAAATTATAGATGCTGAAAGTTTATCTCGGGGCGCTTTTGTATTTTTAAGGCTCCAGAGGTTATTGACCTTTTGGTATCCTTTTATTGCTTAGACTCAAAGGTCGCATTTGGTTTTATACGAAATTGTATATGTTAGAAATAAATTACAAGACTTGCTGAATGCTAATTGAAAAATAACTCAAATCTTAGAGATATTTTTCAACAGTGATTAAAGAAATTGCTTTGTTTGTAAAGGTCACATCAAACGATTTTATCCAGAAGCCAATTATGTTAAAGTCCTTTACAAATACTGGACATCTTCTGAACTACGAAAGTTTTATACAGTTTTTTACTGATGGAATGAGTGATAAACAGGTTTATATAAAAAATATATATTTCAAAATGGATGCTGTGGAAATTGCGAATCAAGAGCAAATAGATAGTATGCTATATAATTCTCTTCAAAAGGCGCGCTTCTTTTCTGTAATGACTGCGTATGTATATATATATATATATTTCACTAGATCTATTGAGAAAAATACATACATATATCGTTGCTGCCTGAGTTGGTATTGACCAACAGCAGTGACCGTTTAAAAACAGGTAGATTGTCTGTTAATTGTTCCTTCTCATATAATAATAACATTGCTACCTGTGGTTTGCCTACTAACCCCTAAAAGCTTCTGAAACACTAAGCGCTAATTACTTTGCATATCTTACTTTCAATACCAATAATAATTAAAAACCACGACTAAGACAAAATACTATACCAACACCGATATGATGTTACCTCCAATATTATCGATAGATTATCCTTTTTGTACAACACTGGCTCATACATATTATCCTTTAAGGAAAAAAAACTTAAACAACTGTACTAAATAGAGAAAATAAATAACCTTCAAAAAGACTAGTCAGTACATCACAAAGTAGGCTTCATATTAAAGCTAAAAAATTTAGGGGAACGGCCGCGACAGATGTTCTTGAATGATGAAAAGTTTAAGGCGATTACAAGATTCCGTCTCGCTTCAAGTTTAATATAAAAATAAGAAGATAATGCTCCTTTAAGTGTATGTACGCCTGGTTGTGATGCGACATTCGGAAGTTTGTTTTCAACTGTTTGTGTATGTTTCAGGGGGAGGTAAAGTATAAGTGAATGTCAATATTTCTTTAAGCCCTTCATAACTTACTGAAGGAATGTATTGAGAAATGCGGTAGTTGTTGTTATAGGAATTTCTATAAATAATCAGATACAAAATGGAGAGTTATACGTAGATAACAATCAACAGACAATCTGTAAGCAATTAATGGGTTGTAACTGACTTCTATAATATGGAGGTTCTCAATTCGATCCTATTTCTGATGAATAATGAACTGTCATAATTAACAATTATGAACATTACAAAAGATATTTTTACAATAAAAGAGTCGTACTTAAAAGTATATATAATAAAACCACGACTAAAAAGTTAACAAGTTACATAATTAAAATGTTAATTATCTCTTATTTAAATATCCAGCGTAATTAGGGACTTGCTTACATTTTGAATTAATTATTATGAAATAATTTTACACCACAATAAAGTTATTAAGCCTACGCTGCGCTTGCCCTGAGTTTTTCGCGCTCGGTACCTTATTAAACTATAAAAATGTGCCTATAATTGATTACCAAGCTTATAATTTCTCACAAAAGCAACTGCAACCTTGCTGTAATATCGTCTGTCGTGAACGCAGTCGCGTGATGCTTGCACAGCGCCGTATCGCGACGGCTTATCGAGAGGTGCCTGCGTGATCCATCTTCGAGGGAGCTAGGCCAGAGTAAACGGGCGGTTTCTATAAAAACCTGCGTTTTTATGAAACACAGCAAAAATAGAAATTGAATATTAATTTATATAACTTTTATGGTACAATAAACAAACTGTAAATGAGGCTGGCTCAGTTTTATATGACGTGATCATCTTAGTTTTTTGGAGCAGTAATGCATGTGTGATTGACTGATAAAGTTGCTTATGGATGTACTTACTATCAGATGAATTGCAAGGTCGTTTACTACTTCAATCTTGTAGAAAAAAGGTAAAACAAGTCGCAAGACTTAATTACAAGACTTGTTAGCCCTTAATACATAGTCGGCGCTCAGGTACTCGTAGGACATAGATTCGTCGTTGTAATCTAACAAAATATGTTAAACGCTGACTTCGGGACTATGTACTATGTACTGTATATTTAACATATATTTAAATGCTGAAACATATATTTAACATATATATTTAAATGATATATATAAAATATATTTAAATGAAACAACATATATTTAAATGCTTATATGATCTTTTGTTGCACAATAAAAAAATCTATCTTCATAGCTAATAGTCAGTAGTTACTGTGGATGATTGTGAACGGATGACGTGAGATGCGTTACAATGATATTATTTTTAGAAAAACTGTTTTGGATTGGATAGGTTCTACTAAATTGATATCGTTGTCGCACCAATTGTTCTAAAGACATTGTTAATTGTGTATTTTTTTTTGGTTAGCGATATTGTTGAAGTTTTTAAGTACTGTTTAATAAGAAAATACTTGAATAAAATATATGAGAACGACTTTAATTTAGTTAAATATCACAAGTATTAAGCGTTTGTTACATGCGTCAGAACCGCTGCGTTTGAAAAGCCAAGCATGGCACCAGTTGTCGCGCACAGATGATCCATCTTCGTGAAAACGCGCAAGCGACGCGTGATTCCAACAACAAGGGTGCGGCCGAGGGCTGTGAAATATATTTTTTCCACCCCTAACGACTAAGTTTGGTGTCAAACTTACAGCGAGGGTGACAAAGGACAGCAAAGTCCGATGTAATGTGCCGTTAAAAAAAAACTATGGAGACGCCATGTTCTTTTTGAAAACACAGTTGATTCGTTGTTCAAAGAGATCTCTCTTTACTTATGAGGTGTTTACTTTGAGGTTATAGTCGTCTAAGTAGAATAAACATTTTCTTAAAAAAATCTAAATCATTAATTTAGATTGATTGAACTTTTCTGAGCGATGTTGAAGCGTGTCATCACTAGAAAACACCTGCGTGCATTTTGGAGCTTTGTTTAAAATAAGTACTAAAAACACTGTGCGTTGAAACTTAATATTAAATAATAGATATAGATAGAAATATAATAGAAATAGTTTACATGTTCGTACATAACAGAAGAGTAGAGGAAAGAACTAAGACAATCTACAGTAAGTCGAAAAATGGCGCTAAAAGACAGAAATACATGTAACACCCACACAATTGATTCAAAGATATAGATAAGATAACAGCTTTGCCTGACGAAGAAGTAAGTTTCATTTCAGCCTTGATTACTTTGGCAAACACAGACGCTTTAAAATAGCAATACACTCCACAGTACATTCTTAACAATGGTAATCCACAGACGAGAGTAACACTCTACGTCTTACTGTCTTTAATTTGAATCTAATAAAAGCTGCAACTCATACAATTTATGCATAGTTAATTACAATAATCAAGTGCCTGAATCAACCCTTGCGATAAACGGCAAACAATTAGAAGTTTCACCCATATTTTCGGGTTATTAAGCACGTCAGTGGAACCCTAAGTTTGAAACTGAATAAATTTTCCCCGGCGATTAGACCGGTGTAAAGCCTCATACGCACAATCCGTACTTATAACTATTCGAGTATTCTGGGAAATAAAACATTTAAGAGGTGTATAATATTATTAAATATTTCTGGATTCTGTATGAATGTAATCGTTTGTATTAACAGAAAAAATAACCAGTGTATTAATAGTCAACGCTAAATATAGAAATAAGGAAAAATAATAAAGGACTTAAATATTAATTGGATATAAGTAGATTAGGTACGTTACCAAATGTTTTTGGATTTTTGTTTTGTTTTCTTGCTTCCTATATTGCTTGCCTGTCTCTGAACTTGTTTGTTAATGAATTAATCTGTTGTAAATTATTGAATATGGAATATTTCAATTAGGTATATTTGTCAGAAATTTGTTATTTATCGAAAAACAAGTGACCTCAAAATTAAATATTATAGAGCAATATAAGAAATAGCATGGATTTCCAGAGCCAAGTATAGACTTCATTAAGCACAGTGTACAACAGAGCGATGAAAGATACATGTCAATTCAGTTCTATTGAAAACACTACTAATTTTTACCGACTCAAAACTCAACTAGTTTTGACTTGAGGCAGAAGAATAAATATTAAGTCGAAGTCTGTTTAAGACTGAGTCGTTTCTTGAAATACTTATAACACTTAAGGACTCGTTGAAATGTTTACTGTAAATGCTTTTAAGTCTGACGTAGACTTTAAAACTATGTACTCAACCAACAATAGATGTATACGTATAATTGTTGAAATGAATAAAATGAAATGATATTAAATTAATATATTAAATTAATTTATTGCAAGAATGTAGTATACAAAGATGATTACAGTAAGAAAGATTGTACATTCTGCCATGACAATGTCAATGTATGTCAATTGTAAGATTAGAGTTATTCAATAAATTGTAATTATAGTTTACATAAAAAATATATATAAATTACATATTAATTAGTTATTACATGCCTGTCATTTTTATTCTATATATCGAAAATATTCATGAATATCATAAAAGCAGTGTTGCATAAGCCATTCCATAATTTTACGTTTGAAAATATTTAATGTCCGATTTTTGTACGCGTCTGGTAACTTATTATATATCTTTATAGCCATAGGATAAGCATTTCTTCTAAATAATTCTAGCTGAGATTCTGGCAAGGATAGTTTAAATTTCTTTTTTCCAGTAATCCTGCTTCCATATTGAGATTGGATTTTAAAATATTGTGGGTGTTGCCTGTAAAACAAACAGACCTCCCGTCCCCTCCGATGCGAGGTCTAAAACATAAATTTCTCAACAACTGATTTCATTCAAGAATTATTGTCAATTCATTTTATAACTCTAAAAAGACCGAATATTAACACAACCATTTACTAAATGGTTGGTGCATAATATTTCCATAGCTTAAATTTTCCCCATCGATTAGATCGCTGTAACGTGATTCACGCATTACTTGCTCTATGAACATGTTTAAATGCGCATTACTCGATCAGCGAGTAAACGATATTTCATGGTGTATATTCGTCATTTTAGGGTTCCGTTGAATCGCTGAGACTTCAACATTGTGTTCTAGTACTACGATTATTTATTTGAACACTTAGCACTGTCCTAATATAGTTATAGGATTATTTTATTTTATTATAATTATTTTAAATAGACCATGTTTCGATAAGTGTAAGTGGCATAAGTATGAAATCGTTGTAACTAACAGTAAATAAATAAATAGCCTTATGAATTACGCCAGAATGCGTATACTAGCGGTGGCGTACGCCTTGAAGTGCAAGTGTTAATCAGGGGTAGTAGTGCATTAGAGGAGTTATTTTTGGGTTTGGGCGTTATACCTTTTTAATTAATCCAATATCAACACTCGTTCACAATACAACTGTATTTTACTTAACTATCCAATAAAAAGCAAAAAGTTTTCCTATTAATAGACTATTCACTAAGGAATTCTTAGTAAATTCTATTGAATTCGCATTTGACGGGTTTTCAGTTATTTTGACGTGTGCAACCAAGGTGAAAACCAGCCAGCTCAAGGGTAGGCAAGGGTAAGTGAGACGTCGGGGGTCGATGGATTGATTTCTACCGTCGATTTAGGGCCGCAGCAGACATGCTACTTTTACTATTACGATTTAGTAGCTTTTCAGAATAGATGCAGCGATAAAACACTACATTTAGCTTACGAAGCCCTTTTGAGTGCCGTTGCAAAGACTTTAGAAACTCGGTGAAGTCTGAACGTGAAAATTACGATGCAATGCGATACAAGGTAGTACAAGGAGAATGGTTCGAATGTGAACTACCTACACACCTAATTTTACAGTGAAGCAGTCCTTGCATTTCGGTGGAAGGGTGTGGTTGCCGGCTCATTAGATAGTTGCCGCATATACATGAGGCGTCTATCTTAGTCTTGGCGAGCAACGCACCTGTGATTAACTTCAGATAGAATCCGAAGTTGATAAATATGAAGTCGTTTACAGATGTCCATAGGTAACAGTGACCATTTACCATTAGCTAAACTCTAGGCTTGCATGCTACTTCAATCTTATAAGAAATACAGTCGCAAAAACGCGCACTTCTATATTATTACCAAACGCAGCACAACTATGTGGTACCGATGTAATCGTCAAAACGCGAATCGCCGATACTAAAAGTTGCACGTCTGCTGCGGTCGTTTAAAATGCTTGTCGATTCAACATCGTCAGTCATAACACGCATACAATCTAT
>MOOZ01001380.1:252704-263678 GCA_002930495.1 Cecropterus lyciades | reverse complement strand
AGTTTCATGAGAATCGAGTTCGCTGAAGCTAAGTTATCAACAATTTTGGAATAAAACAGGGGTAATGTTGAGGGTTTTATTTTTTTTACGAAGAACCCTAAGTACTTTTGAAAAATAAATGTAGCCTAAGTTACGCCTTATGATATCAGTTATCCAACAGTGAAAGTCCCCTCAAAATCGGTCCAGCGGTTTCAGAGATTAGCCGGAACAAACAGACAGACAAAAATTTTAGTAATTGCTGTTTTGTTATCAGTATCGTATATACTTCGATATGCATTTGGTAAAAAACTGTTATTTTGATATTACAAACAGACACTTCAATTTTATTTATATGTATAGACTATTATTAAATATGATTTTATATAACTAGCTTATCACAATACAGTGGGACAAACACTACTGTTGGTAGAAATTATTCAAAAGGAACAGGTTTCCCCCGATTGTGTCAGAAGGCGGGTAATGCTTTTCTAACGTACGTACTTATGTGTGTATGAATGTTTGTCTGTTTCTTTTCTTTTAATTTAGTATATCCGGCTACAAGTTTCAGTTTTTGCAATCGGGTTTTTTGTTTTCATAATAGTTATACTTGTCGTAAGCCAAACACCGCTAAAACGTTAAATCATTTTCATTTCATCATTTAGTTGTGCCAGAGTCGCAACCTGGACCTTTTCGCGTTAACCAGTGGTGCGGTGGCCGCTACGTCACGGCGGTTATACTCATATTCACTGCAGGTATACTCTTATACCTAAAGTGCTCCACATTTTCGCTTACATTAAAAAATGGAACATTACTTTAATATTATTTATTTATGATAAAGTAGATTGACTTTAATGAAATAAAAACTCACAATTTAGTAGTTTTGTTTTGACCATTTCAAATACATACAAAAGAAAAAATGAAAAAATGTATAAATATCTATTATTATTTGTACTCAGACTTCCAAACTATTTTTTTTAATATATGCAATGTACACATGGAACTTTTATTTAATTATATTATATGTATGTATGAATATGCCATATAAGTATGGCTGGTACGCTTAAACGCTTTCTACACTCATAGCCCCACACTAGGATTTTCTTCTGTGTCGTGGGTGCCATGGACGCAAAAAGACGAATGCACAAACACCCAGACCCAGAACAGAAATCTAAACTCATCATTCAGATTTTTGTCTGGCCGGGGGTCGAACCTGCGACCCACTACATGTAAGACCGGTATGGTGACCGCTCCGCCACGCGGGTCGTCGAACATGGTACATTTGAACGTGAGATTTTATTATCACAATGAAATATAGTGTAGGGATGGAAGTGAGGAATAAAACGTTAGGGGTCGTTGGATTGATTTCCACCGTCAATCATGTGCACGCATATAATGAGCTGTTAGTTTTTAGTATTCGGAGTGAGAATTTAAATTTTAGACAGATATCATTGTCTAATTTCCGACGACATAATTTCCTTATCTATTTGATTGAAGATAATAAAATAAAAAAGATATTAAAATCAGAATACGTGCGCTTTTAAAAGCCACTTTATATTAAGAGTTCCTTATACATAGGGCAAAATGACATAACCACGGCTATTCTCTACAAAAAGAAACAAAAAAATACTTACTTGTTTTTTATATTTATTTACTTCTATAAATACCTTAATGTAAACGAACTATCAATAACTACATACAACTTTTCACGGAAATAATAATTTTATGTACAATACAAATAAATTATTTACAAAAAAAATTTGGGTAAAAATTACGTATGAATGTAGAAATAAAGAAATGAAAAATTTCTCTTTCTGACTGCCAGAGAATACTTCTAACGTTACACCCACTTTTCTTTATATATTATTGCTTATAGTACACAACGATAAAGAAACGTACTTATATAAAATAAGAAAATAAATAAAGAATATTGCTCGTTCTAACAGAGTAGCCAAGTCTGAACGAGTACTTCTGCTTACGAAAGCATAGCTAATGGCTCCAATTGATTTATGATGCTGATGCACCTATTTCCACATGGCTTGTTCCATTCAGCAAACAATCAATACCACATTAAAATTGTAAACACGATTGTACAACGATTGGATTGTATTTGTAGAGCATTTATTACCGATTTGCTTACTCGTTTATAGTATAGGAATAGCGAATCAGCATGCAGCCTATTTGATGGGAAGTGACCACTCATGGACATCTGTAATCAGTCCACTGTAATATGACCACGGACCGCATTCACGCCTAAAGGGGTTCGTGCCCCTACTTGATCGACCACCTAAGGGGACGGCCGCTTCCGAGGGAGCTCCCTGGTCTGATGGCTTTGACCACCTGGAAGACATCGGCTCGTTTGAAACAATGCATGAAGTACCGAACCTCCCACTAAACAGTGGGGATGGTAAATATCTTTTACATTTGTACATTATATTTCAATGTATAATAACATGCTATCATTATGTCTTAATGTTAAGGATTTGGGGGATCTTCGAACCCCTTGAGATTTGCCCGGGTAAAAACGAAATCCTCGAAGCCCGAACGTCTTTGCCCACTGCCCTTGTGACAACGGAAATGTAGCTGAATTGCTATATGAGAGACCCAGATAATAAGACATCCCTTTCATTCATTCAGATGTGACCAGTTTTACCATCTATGGCCAACTTGAGTTTGCCACAGATGCGTTGTTACCCCTGAGAACTAAGTTCGAACGCTTCAGGTAAGTATGTCATTCTTATCACACCCTTCAATCCAGAATACAGCACTTAATATTTATTAAGCGTCATTAAGTAGAAATAGGTGTGGCGATTGGGCCTCCGCAGTCGAACGATTAAGGTTTTCCTCACCTTGAACTCCTTTATTTCGTTTCTATCCGCCTAAACTTAACCGTTATAGAAAACGTTTTTTTTTTTATATGACTGTTTAAATTTCTTCATAATCCATCGCTTTTACGTCTTGATGTTGCGTAAATAGGCTCGTTACTTTAAAAATTGAAGTTATTTTGAAATAACGCGATTAACGTTAATAATATGATTACAATTTAGAATTGTGGCCACTATCCCCGGAACGTCCAGAGATGGCGCCATATGCTTCTTAATCACAAACAAACAACATCTAGTATACAAGCTTCGAACTGAGACTATTAGAGCGCGGATGCTTACCGGGCATGATCACAAAACCTTGCGGGAGATTGCCTTTATTTGTTATCTGACAAAAAATATTACATGTTTTCTGCAAAAAAAGCTGAGCCGTGTGGTGTAGGAGCGACTCTCCTACACCACACGGTTTCGGTATTGAATGAGCAGTATGGTGTTAGGATCTGCAATGAATCTACAAAAAATTTTGTATATTTTATTTTATCATAATGAGACTCATCATGACTATTGTATGCGTATATTGCTTTTTTATATGTAATTGTATGTATTGTAAATTTTTATCAATAGTTTGTTTTATAAAAAGATATTGTTCTTCCCTTCTACGTGACTGACCACTTACTCCTGAAGTGATTAAACGTAGTGATAAAAGTGAAATTGAATAAAACAAATGGACGTGGAGCGTGCATTTCAATCGTAAATCAGCGCGCATTCACTTCGCACCGACCACTGCTTCCGTTCTATTAAATTTGCCGACAAAACGCGTTTGTTGCGAACACGATGCTTTATTGCGTTGCGGAAGAATTCAATAAACGTTACGCGCCTTTTGAATAAACATATAAGTTATACGAAAAGTATTTAGGAAACTATCGTAATTGTTGTGTGATAAAGTTGTATGGAAAAAAAATAGTATGCATTCTAATGTTTTGCCGTATTGGCTATAATTGGCATTACACTGGCCGGCTTTACATAACTTTGAAAAAATAAGAGCCTCCTGCCTAAATAATGAACTCTTATTTAGGCAGGCGGCTCTGTGATAGAATGAATATAATACTAATAGCCCAGCGCTTGTAATTTATGCCTTTATGTCGGCTACGTCAGTATTTTAGACTCATTTGGCATTTTTTTAATTAGCACCCTTGACCACAATGCTATGCTTAGCCTCATGTTATGAATTTTGATCTGGGCTCAGATTTCATCCATCAGCTTTCACTGCTAGACAAAGGACTTCCTCTAATAGGGTTATTTGCTAGTAGTTACCGTGCTTGACGTGCGTGTTAGTGAACACAGTTGTTGATGATACACAGGAAGACGCTGCTGCCCATATCGTCATATCTGTTTTTCGTTCCGTAGTCGCCTCCTACGACATCCAAGGAAAGAGATAGAGTAATACTATTCATGATCAACACATACGGGATTGGGGGTTCTGATTATTAGAAAAAAGAAAATGAAACACTTGCTCTAATATCGACCTACAAAGCTCCACGTCCATATGAGTTCCTCTATAATGATCCCATAATTTCCTAATGTCTCCTTACTTGTAGACATAACTTTGTATAGATCAACTTGATATTTATGATACCATCATTATTGATATTGACAGATATAGTTGAGGACAGTCATAATTTATTAAGATCCCGATTGTCGGTGCTAGGTGACCGATAAGCCAATCATAGGCTTACATTGATTGGAATCCGGCCAAATGTTTGCCTAGCTAAAAATTTATAAAGCCTTCAAGCGTTGAACATAGTAGAAGTAACAAATTTAAAGAAGTTTTTGTAAAAATATATTATAAATCAGCGTATGGTCCAATTCGTTTTAACAGTTTAATTCGTACGAGAGTTATTTTCTTTATTTAAAATCGAATAGTTTTCTGACGTGTAAAAACATTTGAAACAAAAGCGCTTTGCGCAAATGGCAAAAACGCAATGGTGGACCAGTTAACGTGTGACCTAACACGTGTACGTTTAAATATTAAAAATACAGTATATGTGAAAAATATGTTTCATGGTTACGAAATATGTAATCAAATGTCCGACAATATTTGTGTTGCAACTTTATATATCTATATAATAATAACTGTGTTATTTTGGGACGTTTCTTAGATCCATTTGATTTAAGACCCAATAATTTCTTTGCAATAAACAATTTCTGTACCGAGTCAATCAAGATGTTTTGGGAGTTGTACTCGTATATACAATAAGCATTTTGTTTTTATGTAAATAGTGGGAGACATATGGCGGAATATGAGTAACACACTAATAATTGTACTATTCTACTATTTAGTTTTTCTTTCAAACCTTCCATTCCGTTGTCCTTTCTTCGTTAAACACTTTAAATTTACCTTTAGAGATCGATCTTCTGCTCACGTCGTAAACCGTGAACCAGAACCTGTCTTGCCTGTAAACAAAGTAGGGAATTCAATTAGCTTACTGCGCCGGAGGTTTTCAATAACAATGACCATCCAACACTGATACCGACAGAAGCTTTACAACTCGCGTTAAATCGCGACCGGCGATAAAACTGTTATAAATCGATTCCGCCAGGTTAAAGAATTAAATGGATCGTAAAAATTAATAGGTCTCTGTCGTGCGGGACGAATCGGCGGGGTACCGGTGGAATGGCACTTTCCCAGTTTATGAATTACTTGGGAACTTTATGACGGCTTTGTCAGGCTTGGCTTTTCGGGCGTCACGTGTTGTAGACGGATGCGAAATTGGATTTTTTAGATAGCGAATGAGAGAACGTTACGATTTAGGGGAATATTCCCGTGGACGTATGAGTCGAGCCTGAGGAATTGTTTCATTTGCTTCAGGGATTTCCGAGACGAATAAAATTTCTCAGCAAATTCGTAGAGTATATCACGTTTAGTGCCGTCCCGACAGGTTTAACATTCTTGTAAAATATTGTCACACAAAGGCATTTGTAAATCTTTTTATGTATTCGCGCCGCCGTGACGGTAGCGACACGTACCAGGCACACATAAAGAAAAGGAAAACAAATCACAGAGTCGACCTTTATTTCGCGCATTCATTCGGCCTCCTGCCGAGCTCAGCACGCCTGGTGAGCAACCACTGAGGTAGCGAATGAAATGTTTTAAATATGATCAAAGCAAAATCTTTAAGCTTTTTGCGCTGTAAAATATATAAGACGTTCGGTAAACGGTACTTCTTACAAAATGTACATTCTAAAAGTAATGTTTTTATAGTACCATTATATTTCTTTTCGTAAAATACAAGATCAAGATTAAATCTATCGTAAATACAATTTTTTGCCAGGATAGAAGGTGAATATAATATAATAAATGGTAGGAATAGTAATTTAGTTATTTAAACTAATGTGTCTAAGTCATTATTTCTCTAACAAAGGATATTAAATTATTCATGTCAAAATCTAAACAGTGGTAAATCAAGTAGACTCCATTAACCCGTACATAAGTCATAAAATTGTTAATATGCTTAATATATAAAAATGTGTTAGGGAATTTGTAATATACTTTTTTTAAATGCGTGCCTGAGATTAGACCTCAAAACTTCATAATATGTGCTATAATTTGCATCACATATGAAGCTGGGTATAAAGTCATATCACTGCAAGGGTATTTATTACATTGTATATACTACTATCGCAATTATCACAATTATCAACATGATTCGTGTCTCGTCGCGTTGCACGTCCGAGAGTTTTCCGATAAGTGTGGGGAGACTCTAAGGTGCTGTAGGCGCGGCGTGATGCAACGAGCATTCGTTTCGCGCTGGTTTACAACCCGACACACCCCGCTCCGGCTTTGGGTAAGGTCTTGACATTGGAGCGTGCCATGGGCAATACCTATTTAGAAGGGCAGTGTACTTACTTATCTCGACTTGAAATCGATTTGCAACTATAGTATGCAATTAATGGCAGTTCTAAAAGGTCATTATAGAGTCGTAGTTCTAAGGATGTATGTCGAATTTTTTGTTTATTTCTAGCAAATAGATGTCTCGTCTGCGCCCAAAACGCTAAACAAATTTTAAAAATACACAATGACTCAATAGTTGGTATTTTTTTAATCAACAGAACAAATTTAACAGTGTTCCTAAGGTAAAATTTTAAAATGAATACTGCATGACTGATAGAATAGTATCGTTGCGTAAAATTTGTCTGTTGAAGGTTTTTTATTTTTATTTCAAAATTGTTACATCGTTCAGTTTGTGCGGTTTGGTGTCCGTTTGAATGCACCACTACCTGTCTTTCCATAGATGTGTTAAGAGGCGACTAATTGACCAAATGCAAGATATGGGCAACGTTTTCCTGTGTAACATCGATGCCGACTGCGGTCACCAATACGCAGGCCAGGCGCAGTGACAATTGTCCAAAAACCTCATTAGGGGAAGCTTACGTCCAGCAGCGAACCTCAAAAATCTGATGGATGGATGATATTGATGTTGATGATGTTTTATTAATAATGACATATTAATAACTAAAATGTATAAATCAAAATCCCTATCTTATTTAATTATTCTAATAATTATATATTGTAATAATTGTTTATAATAATTATACGACCCACGTGGCGGAGCGGTCACCATAACAGTCTGACATGCAGTGGGTCCCGGGTTCGATCCCCGGCCAGAAAAACATCTGAATAGTTTAGATTTCTGTTCTAGGTCTGGGTATTTGTGTATTCGTCTTTATGTGTCCATGGCACTCACGACACCGGAGAAACTCTTACTGTGGGGCTTTGAGTGTAGAAAGCGTGTAGCGTATAATCCATTTGTTTTGTACATACTGTGTATATAACTGTAAAGTCTCATCGTAAACTTAAGAAATTTTTGAAAAGACGTCTTCTTAGGATTAACATTTAATTTAATAATAAAACAAAGGTCTGTTTGCCCCTAGGTACAATATCATAAATAGATATTAAATTAAAATTGTAAACCACGCCACATCGTGTATGTCCAAGTATGGTAGTGTGGCATTCGTTGCGCTGGCAAGTGCTGGCAACACACCTCCAAGTTTGGTTGCCTTGGCATTGTTTAGCGTCATGCCATGGGAATTTGTCGAAGTGAACGGTTTAAATAATTAAGACAAGTCGTGAAGACCAGACGGTACAATACCCAGCCGTTCACCTAGGTAGAGCCGGATGGGGCAACGCGCTCAGAGGCCTCTGCTTGTGTTCCTTTGGAGATTTCGGACTCCTCTTTGCAGCGCCGAGGACAGCCACCGGAAAGGTTTTACTACGTAAAAATACCCACTAAAACCGGCGTCGGGTAACTTTGGAAGATTTCTCCCTCGAGAACAAAACCAAAAGGTTCTGTGTTTAATCAGGAATGGATATTCTACCTTTCTACCTTTACATAGATATAAATAGAAAAAGATACAACCGATATCATTTTTATAGAGACTAGAAAATATTTTCCTATCGAAAATAAATGTTTTTTGTTGCAAAATTAAATGTTATCATTAAAGGAAATCGTTCCGCCTAAGTCTTTTATTTATAACTCCATATCTGGGTTATGTTACTAACGACACGTAATTAATGCTTATACTCGTACATTCAATAGCAATAAAGTTCTAAGCGATGGTAATTGTTCCTAACATGACGTGGAAATAGATTCTAATTGTATGTTACGTTGATATTTTCTTTATTACTCGTAACTCAGGAAAATCAAGCCTACTTGGAAATATTTCATTCAAAGTAAAATTATATTGAATGACGTTACTCTATCACCGGTTCACAACGTGTGTCATTCATTAAAGTGAGAATACTCCATAGCACCTATTACACTAATAAATAAGGTTTTTAAATATCTTAGGTTAGCTTTTAATAACGAAGGCGATAGAACTCTTTGTGATTCGAAGCACCACCATCACACCTATTTCTGCATGCTCATTTGCTACTTTCATATTATACAAAAAATGTACATAAATTGGTTTGGCGAGAACATTAAAGTTGTTTGAACATCAAAAAAAAATGATTTATGTATGTTTATATTTATTTATGTATGTCCCGTGATATGCAAGGTCGTTGGCAATTATATAAGCACTATGTATACTAGGAAAGATTTGAGTCGTAATACTTCATCAAATCGTGGTCCTATGGTTCTGTTTTAACCTAATGTAGAGAATAACTATTCCTACAGAGAAACGAAAACATTGTTTTTAACTTGTGAAATTATTTCTTAAAAAAAGATTAGCCGTCATGGGATGTCTGGTAGATGTGAAACATCGTTTTTATACAACTAAAGTGCATAAAAGACAAGATTGCGACTGGAAGTGATATATCTAGTATAATGGAAATAGCACCAACTTTAACAGTACTCCGCACTAAGTCGAACTAGCACAGTAGTCCCCTTAATTTTGCTCGATACTTAATAGTTCCGATAATGTATAACAGATGGCGCTATAATAAATACGGTGTGGCGATCGCTACGCGAACAATCAGGTTTACATGTGCCCATAGATTTCTCACATCAAAAAGTATATAGTAATCATTAAAGTTATGCTTGCGACTTTCGTATGTTTAATGAGAGTATTAATTAGAACTAGAAATTAGAAGATTCGCAGGTTGATTTTATAAATCCGAAGAACCTTTGAGGTCCAAAGGCTAATTTTAAATGTCGTAATAATCCTTTTAACTTCATTCAAGCCACCCCGATCTGTAATCAGCACTCAAGATTATTATTGTTGAACTCACTCTGTACCGTGACTTTAGTTACAAATTTTAATTTAAAAACGGTCGTGACAAAATAATAAAAAAACACACACACACACACACGCAAGTATTAAGAGTTCAAACTCATCCGACGCAGGAGAGTCTTTATACTTATTTGTTGGATATAAATTCAATTTAAATAACCTTTATAAACACAAACGAACAACTATTCAATATTCGGTTTGTACGGCACATTCAATTTCTTTTTATCTTTATCAACATTCAACAGTGACACTCATTGTCTCATTTTCACTTTTAAATAATCCCACTTGTGTTAGGAGACGGCTTACGGCGATAAAAAGTTGAGTTGACGTCGGATGAGCTGTGTTTGAATAATTTACACTTAAAGACATTGAAAAGACGGCTCTCCATTGGAAACATTTATTGCACTAACGATTCTCAACGTCGTCCTTATATGTACCGAAATTGAGTTCAGTTTTGGAGCTGGAAATGTAATACTGATGAAAATAAAAGGTTGTACATAATATCTTGCGATCTGAAGCCGTCACAAGAGGTTTTCTTTATTCGCAACCACGTCTAAACGTCAGTTTAAATTGCGTTAGGGAATCCCTTTACTTAGTGACGCGGAATCGGTTTAAGTCGGTAGATATCACATTAATTGCAGATAGTGTTAATCTGTATCCGTCATGATGAGAGCAGATAAAGTTTTATTTTAATTCTCTTTTTAATCGTTTTTCAATCGTGTTCTGGTGTGTAGAATGGTGTGGTAAGGGAGGCATACTTATCAGAGGCTTACAACTTAGTTCTGAGGAGTAGCAACGCATCTTTTGCTAACCTCGGGTAAGATTCTGATCTTACCTGAGGTTGATTGCACAAGTCCATGAGCGGCACTGGCCACTTACCAACAACTGGATTACGTTCTCGTTTGCTATTTCCATATTATAAATTGAATTTTCAGAGTAACCAACGCATCAGAATTTTAGTACGATTGAAGCAGCAAAGAAGCGTACAGTGCTTCTGATGGTCGGTGGTCACTGCCACACATGGACATCTGTAATCGAATTCACATAAAATAGGGTTTCGAAGGTCGATCAATGGCCTTGAATGAAGTCTATCGATTGGTGTGTTAGATTTGGGTGTTCAATGGATACCGGTCGATGAAACGATAGTTGACGATCGATCGATGATTGCACAATTGTTGATCGATAATGTTTACGAAGGAACGTGTATAAGAAGAGCGATCGATGTTGATAGATCCATTCTATCGTATATTACTAACATACACAGATCGATGATCAAAAGTTTGATATGGTGGCAACTTAATTTTTTTGTTACATCTTTTCATAACGTTTTCTACGCTTTCTACACTCATAGCCTCACAGTAGGATTTTTTCCTGTGTCGTGGGTGCCATGGACACATAAAGACGAATACACAAACACTCAGACCCAGAACAGAAAACTAAACTC
>MOOZ01001380.1:233396-248957 GCA_002930495.1 Cecropterus lyciades | reverse complement strand
TTATTTTTTAATATATTTATGTTCGTATCGCCGGTAATGATTATTCGTTTCCTATTTTTTAATGTCAGCTTATATAAAAGTATTTCAAATGTGTCAAGAAAAAAATTTGGATCAGAGTTGGGAATCCTGTACAGACATATCAAGATTATATTATATTCAGGTAACTCTACACCACAACATTCAAATTTTTTTGATACCGATAGATTATCCACTAATTGCAAATTAACATACTTTTCACCTGTTTTTAATAATATACAGACACCTCCTCTTTGTTCATGCCTACAGAAATAAGATACTAGATTATAATTTTTAACGAATATGTTGGATTCCAATCCTTTCTTAACGAATGTTTCTGTGAGGCATATTGCATTCGGTTGCCTACGTTCATCCGCCATTTGCGAAATAGCAGCATCCAAGAAGTCCTGTTTTGATAAAAGGCCAGCAATATTCTGATGTAATATAGATAATTTACGTACTATTCTTTTAGGAACGAAAACAATTATTAGAGTCCAAATGTGTCATAGGTGCTAACTTCTTTTTAATTTGAGGAAAGTAAAAAGGTATAGTTCCTTTTTTTGCTTCCATAATGTTGCTTTTTACTTCGGTTTTAACAGAATTTAATGAACCATTTCCTGTGTTTCGGTGGATGGGTATGGTGGTCGGTGGAAGTTTATTACAGTGTTGATGGGTGGCAGAGGCCACTTACCATTAGGTGGACTGCATAGTCGTTTGCTACTTCGATGTATAAGGAAAAAAGTAGAACGCCTCGAATAGCTACTTCTCCCTTACCACTCACTTCAAACTAGAACACAGCCGCACTTAATGCTGTTGCTATAAGGCTTAATACTGAGGCCGAAATAGGTGTGACGGTGGTGCCACCAGATTTGAACCACAAGGGTTTTATAAGCTTCAAAATACTTCTTTTTTATATAAAATTGAAGTAGCAAAAGAGCATGCAGTACACCGGTAAGTGGTCACTGCCGACCATGGACATTTGTGACGAACTCCACACAGTGTTTCTACCTAAGTCAATTATAGAAGCGTTGCTATTTCTGAGGACTAAGATGGTCGCGTCGTTTTGCCGGCATCGACACCCTTCTAACGAAATGCACGAACTTTAGTTAGAAATAGGTGTCTAGTTCTACAACGTTTGAAATCCACTACATTTACCAATAAAAACACTGAAGCAAATGCGATGACTAGAACAAAACATTCTATTCTAGAGGTTGTGAAAAAGTACAGCCAAAAGTGTACTTTTACTGGTTTATGGATGAATGAACATGACTGATCACTTGGCATACGAGTATTTCAAACGGTACACAAATTATTCCTTTAATCTTAAAATTCCTTCTTTAAGAAAGCGAAGACGTGAGACAAATTTGTTTGAAATATGAATATTGCTTTTTTAATGAAAACGTATTGTATTTTCTCCGTTTTCGAGTAATTGTAGAATAATAGTCTTTGTGATATGAGCTCCTTTGACGTTCTGTTATTACGGACGATATTTTTCGTTTGGTGCCAAACTTATTTCTCTTTCAGAATTAAATGTTGTAATGTTATCCTAAATTAAAGAAGAAAGCGCGGAATTTCTATAATACGGACTGAAAATCATAAAAAAAACATTGTAATTCTGATGCCTATTGGTCTTATTTTGGAGTAGGTTGAAGGCCTTAATACCTACCCCTCTGGGTTTTTAGATTAATTAAATTATTATCAGTGTTTCCAGATGGTGATTATAAAATTAGTGTTTCCTACCAAAAAAAAAAAAAAACTGTAACTACAGTGCATTTGGCTAATTTTAGCTTTCGTTAGGCTACAACATAACAGCACTTAACAAGGCGGTACCCACGTGATTGAGCGGTCATCATATCGATCTGACACATCATATCGATCTCACACAGTTGTTCGATCCCCGGCCAGACAGACATCTGAATGGTGTGCTTAGATTTCTGTTCTGATTCTGGGTCTGTATTCGTCTTTGTGTATGTGGTATTCACTCACAATACAGGAGAAAATCCTAGTCTGGGCCATTAAGTGTAGAAAGCGTTTATTCTTATTCTTTACTAGCAGATACCCGCGGATTCACCCGCGCTTAAAAAATGCTTAATAACGTGAATGATTTGGTGAATTAAGTTTCTGTATGGGAGGGGTGCCTCCCCCCCGCTTAGAAGGCTTCTTAAAACGATGCCCATAAATAAGTCCAAAACTCGACATGAAGGGTCCTGCTCTTTCAGAATTTTATTAACCGCCCTCTCTAAAAGGTCATGTTGGACTTAAGTACATTATTTTATATACATATTTTTTAAAATATTATAACATAAACTTTGGTCCTAGCATTTCTGAAATTTACATAAAACAGAATGTTAACATATTCACGAATTTTAACGAAATATTTTTTTAAATAAACTTATAAGCAGCAAAAATTTGCGAATGCACACTGAGCCAAATGTGACTTTACTTTGCAAAATTCCAAATTTGAGAACGTAAAATAAGCAAACAAACCCGGCTTTACATCTGCGCACGTAGATAAATATATAAACAGATAATGGTGGAACTCTTCGTGCGCGAGTAAGACCTGGACAGCTTTTTTTTCTCCGTTTACATTTTTTGTACATATATCTACATTTACATTTTATTGCCATGGTAAATAAAATTTTGTAGATTTAAAAGAGTATATATTTTTAATAGTCTACTTAAAACGTCCATGACTAGAATACTTTCAATATTCAAAATTTAAAAAACAAAGAATTCCATTACAGCCTAACTTTAGTTATTTTTTATATACCTTTACTGACATTTTATGTATACTTTATTTATGAAAATGCATCACTGTAGACAATGTTAATAGTGGTAATTGTAGGTGGCAACAAAACATATTGATTATCATGTGATCCTACTCGAGAAAGGACGACGTATGAAAGGCCTTATGATATGTGCCAATTCATTGATATGTGCTCTAATATTGTAGAATATATTTTTGTTATATCGTCTATAGTTTTCGCAGTGTACGCGACGGAAATAATTTTCAAGAATATTTTTTAGACCTTGGTTCACATTACTGAAATTTTATTAAGGATCCCTTATTGTTTTCTAGTAATAAATATGGCTCATGTTATTTTTTAGTAATTTAGAATTCTAATGGTAAAAGAATTATTAAAATTGGTTCAGTAGTTTTTAAATTTTATGAATTACAACATACAAAAATCAAAAATACAAACATACAATAATACAAAGTTTTCCTCTTTATAATATTAGTATAGATTAGTATAGATGAGCAGGCGGTCGAGTGATGCGGGGCAGAGGAGACGGACTAGCCGTAGGCATCTCAAGGAAAGAACGCTGGCTCGCCGAGCTTTAAATGATTCGCTGCTAATTACTTCTAACGACAATATCTCAAAAACTATTCATGGGATTGATATAGTGTACATTGCAATTTTAATCTGCAATCTGTTCATTTGGATAAGGATTAATATTGACCTAAAGAAAATTGCTTTGAAAATAACGTAATGTTTTTAATTAAAAGTTTTAACATAAAAGTCCTTATTGTAAGTCACCGTAAGAGATAGAGACATGCTATCGGGGACTTAATTGTAGCATTTTTATAAATTTTGAAATCGTTAGTACATTACTCAACTGTATCTTTGCTAGTTTACGTGGCATTCACGTGGGAAGCTGGCGAGATTTTTTCTTTAACATTTATCACCGTATTTCTGCTAATTTACATAAAAACATAATAAATTATATATCTAAACCTTCCGGAGAAATCACCCTTTCTATTGTTGATAACCGTTTGATAGTTTTCGAGTCTATCGCTTTCAGACAGACAGAAAGACGTGGCAGGGGACGTTTTTTATAATATTTATAAAGATTCTTATTTGGCAGAAATAAATGTGCTTCTGGAGTCGAACCGCAAAGGGTTCTCGCACCTTTAACCTTACACATTATGTATTGGAGGTTTCGTTTCAAAAAATACCAATGTAGTAAAGTACGTTCCAGACTACGATAATTCAGCGATATTATTCCATAAATATACATATATCACTGTATGGTGAAATGTGAGATGTATGATGAAAAATATATAAGAACAATAATATAGTAAACACTTTATTTATTTATTTAGACATGCCAACAGCAAAACATACATTTAATATACAACCAGACACATAATTCTTATATGTAAGCCAATAATAGGCATATAGCAATCAATACAAATGAGTTTGTAGTTTTTAGAAAATATCATGAAAATGGTGTTATTTTATTTTTTTCATTTGTGTGTGTAATCTTATCTTTTCTTTTTTTTAATTGTTTGATTCCCCTATTATTTTATAAATCAATCGCGAACAAATTATATGAAACATATTATATTTTCCATTTTATTTTAATCGCGACAGTAGCAAACCATTCAAATAAAGGATTGTTTTCCTCAATTATCTTGGTTCAATAAAATCTACACAACATTGTGCTTACGTACGGTATGATGGTGTAGTAACGATAATGAGTATTGTTCGAATGCCAGCAATCGGAATTATACAAATAGTACGGAATAATGTTATTAAGGAACAGTGGTAGCTAAAATAAGGATAATTAGCGGGATTGTATACATTAGCAATTACTTTTATTCTGATTGTGGTAATATGATATTGTATTTATTTGTGCAGACGATCACATAGAGATGAAACAACATTATGAAATCTATCATTACGTTTTTTACCGTGTGCTGCACATTATAAAATGTGATAATGTGTATTTTAAGATATTGAGATATTCATGATTGTAGTGCTTATTATTTCTCTTCGTTTTAAGTAATCGGGTTGTTTGTTTTTATAATAATTTATTTAATTTATATTTTGTGTTATTATGTCCTCCTTCGCACACCTTTCGAACCTGAAAATATAAGAACCTAAAACTGTTGGTATTAGGCAGCGATGGGTGTGGCGGTGGTGCCTCCGGTATTTAACTGCAAACGGTTCTCCTACTACATTATTATTAAATAACTCCTTCAACATTATTAAATAATTCGTAACAAACTTTACAATGTACCGAAGGCGAAAACCTAGTGCAGAATAATTAACGTTTCTTACTTCTTAGTTACCGCCCATAATTAGATTTTTAATTCAAAAATATAAAGCACAAGGAAAGTTTCGAACACGGTAGACAGTTTAGACTTTCAAAGTGTTGAACTTTGCGTTCTACGTCAAACCAGCAGTCTCTAACATAAGGTTCATTTTGGACGTATTCCTGAACTTCAGTACCACATTACGAACGGGTAAGGTCGATAATGATATGTAAAATTTGACACAAAGGTATGGAGTAGTGCAGTATGCATGAATGCATAATGTTAGCCTGGAAATCGGCGGGGCAATAGCAAACATGCAAGGGAAAAGCGCCCATACTAACTCCGAGCTTACGATCTTCCGAATTACTTCCTATGGAAGTTTCAGGACATTTATGCTAAAAGGTCGTAAGCGCCAGAGTTAATAAGGATGGTTTTAGTGTGCAATGCAGTAATGTTTATTGCTATGATTTATCTACGCAGCTGATATGACGTGTGCGTTGAATGTTACGTTGTTTACTGGTGGCTGTTTTATTGTGAAACTTCGGAACTTAGTGTCGTCGACCTCTGGGGTGAGCAGAGCACATCTCAGGATAATATGATACTGAAATGGAAATAAAGATTTATGGATATGAAGACGCGTCAATAAGAATTATTAACATGATGTCGAAACGTGATATACAATAGCTATACTACTTTGCTCAACGAATTGGTATAGCGACCCAAAGAGAAAATGTTGCTAAAGAGAAAACCTTGCTGAGTTATTCGTATTTTTTTATGAAAACGTATTTTTTTTCTTTCTACAAAATAAAAAGTATTATGTATTTAAAAATGTGTATAGTTTTATTTCAATTAAACTTAATAATGATGTTGTCGAAATACCAAAATCAATTTTAAAATAAAAAGCTTAGTGAATGTTAATGATATGCCATTAAAAGTTAAAGTTGTCTTTAATGGTGAAAATAATTTTAAGGTAGATTTCTAAAATCTTTACAAATTAAGGTGTTATCTCAAGACTATTAAATTAAATGTTCACCTTTAATTTTATAAAATATATAATTTGAAGGTGATTTTATAAAATTAATTAATTTTATATTATTGCATTTCTACTATAAACGAGCAAACACAGTCATGTTTTAGTCATAGTAATGTAACATATGAGATTAATTAATTTCCAAATTATTTTTAATAACACTTTTAATGGATTTATTGTCTGTATTCACACTTAAAGTCTTTTTTTAAAATTATTTATGGAAGTAGCAAACGAGCATACAGCCCACCTAATGGTAAGTGGCTACTACCGCCCATGGACATCTGTAATCAACACTAGGTAAGATCAAAGTCTCACTTAAGATTAGCCACAGATGCGTTGCTACCCCTGAGGACGTAGATGGAATGCCTCGGAAAAGTATGTCTCCCTTACCACACCCTTCAAACTAGAACACAACAGCGCATAACACTGCTGTTATTAGGCAAAAATAGATGTGGCGGTGGTGTTTCCGGAGTCGAACCATAAAGAGTTCTACCACCTTCAAAAGTTTATATAGATGGGGAATTTCCCTAAATAACGTATACCTACTATCAGGGAGGCAATAACAGAACGTCGTTAACAAAAGTGCGAATGACAGAAGCCGTTTAGTGAAGCTACTATTAATAACACTATTCAATCACACGCAGGCACAAAAAGAAATCTGAGGACAGGTAAGTGAAGTGGCTAGCTACTTGAGTACGTGGAAACACTCAGTAGCCATTGACTTAGTAATAGATGGATGTAGTGTCTAGTACAAAATTCGCGAAAAAATGATCATAAAATATATATTAGGTATTACAAAGTAAGTGGTTATTGGGCATGATGATGTGATGTGCTATAGCCTAATGGTTATAATCATAATGGCTTTTATGGTTAAGACCATAAAAGTTGTAATCAGTAAAACATTTTTTTTTAATTGAGTACTGTCTGAAACATAATCCGGTGCAAACTTTTATTTTAAATTTTTGTTCCATATTTTTTTTATTTACTGATGCAATTATATTTTGTAAAATTTTAATACAAAACAATATTATTATGACAACTGTAGCACTTTCTCAATCTAATAAAACTAATTACCTACATATTAAAAATCTGTTCATACCATATGTTTTTACCTGACTGCGTCAGAAGGAGGCTGATGTTTTTTGAGCATATGTATGTATGTGTTGTTTGCTTGTATGTATGTCCATTTCTTTGACACAGCCGCGCTACAGCCCAAACGGCTTGACGGATTGTGACGTATGATATATCTTAGAATCGTCTCAGTTTGGAAAGTGACATAGGCTATGTAATTTATAAAAATGGCGCCTGGAAATAGACCATTCTAAATATACATATATATTAGCAGAGCCGTGCCCACTTCGTTGGGCATTAAAAATGTTTGCTGTGGTTCTTAATACTAAATGTCGGGGTTTATTACCCAACTGCCGCGTATGTATCATGTACATATACATGTACATATGTATCAATTTGCATGTCAATTTGACGAAACATGTATGTTGTACTATGTAAAATCTTGGTATATCAATAATAATATTAAAATTAATATGATTATTTCAATTGTTTGATACTTCTTTGTATACAATATTTGATGTAGTGTCTAACGGAATGTATTGTTTTTCTGCATATCCAACCAGAGATAAACCAACATATAATATATCTGACTATGGGAAAACACTTTTTTTTTAAATCAATGCCTCCTCTTGTTCCGTACCATTATCTATAAAAAACGGCAAAAAAATTCGTCTGTTGTATGGGAGTCCCCTTAAGCATTTATTTATTTTGATTTCATTATTGATTTTAAAAATGAAGATATAACTAAATATTCTGTGAATATTTCAAGCGTCTATCTATTGTCGTTATTAATATCAAGCAAAAAAATCACGTTTGTTGTATAGGAGCACCCTTAAATATTTATTTTATTCTGCTTTTAGTGCATGTTGTTATAGCGGCAACTGAAATACATCATCTGTATGAAAATTCAAGTGTCCACCTATCACGGTTCATGAGATACAGCTTGGTGATAGACAGACGAACAGACGGATAACGAAGTCTTAGTAATAGGGTCCCGTTGTTACCCTTTGAGTACGGAACCCTAAAAGCGTCTAATAGAAATACCACCCAACAGATTACGACGTTGTCGCCATTTCATACCTATACTATATACCTACTTATATACCTATTAGTTTAGGAGTCCATAGCGGACAAACAACGTGTTACTTAATTAATATATATTAACATAAGCTCTATATCTTTCAAGTTGGATCATACTGCATACGGTGTGCAAATTTGATTGAAATCGGTTCAGTAGTTCTAGAGTTTTCCCCGGACAAACACAAAATTTACATATATATTAAGATTATAATCATTTTTCTTGATTATTTTGACGAAAACTAGAGAGCAGAGTTCAATACGAGAGTAAGGTTCAAGTCAATCACAGATACATTGCTACTCCTGTGTCGTGGATGCCATGGACACACAAAGACGAATACAGAAACAGTCAGACCTAGAACAGAAATCTAAACTCATAATTCGGATGTCTGTCTGGCCGGGGATTGAACCCGGAACCCACTGCGTGTCAGTACACCACCGGTATGGTGACTGCTCCGCAACGTGGGTCGTACATTCTACCATCTTAGGCTACGATCTAAGGGCAAGTTAGTGGGTCAAAGTCGGTAGCAAGATCAGCGTCTAGCATGTCATGGCCATCAATAATGTGCTCTACGTTGTACAAATTCAATAAAAATATATTTGCAGTAGTTTTCACGTTACTATTTTGAAGACTGAAATAGTTCATTTTCTCTTAAATTAGTATATGTTAGTGCAGTGAAATGAAATAACCAACGTTAAATTCGATAGTAATAATGTAGTGTCAGTTGGATTCAGATGGCATAGGGCCTGTTAGAGCTATGCAATTTAAGGGAAGCTTATGTCAAGTAGTTGATCACTAAAGGATGGATGGAATAGATCTAGTGTCTAGCATGTCTGTCTATAGATGTACTCTAATACAAAGAAAGAGGAGTCGACAAGCAACTTTTTTGTACTATACATTTTATTCCTAAATTATTTAGGGCTCTTTATTAAAAATATAACAAAAACTACGTTAGGAGGTAGTCAGGCTTTCAGATACACTCGTTTAGAAGAAACCATCCTACTGGATATTCATTTTATTTCAAACACGGTCCTAACTATAAAAAAAGCAAAACACGATAAACTATTCTGAGAGGCACCCACAATATTTATCGGGCGGTCGGGAGCAATTAGTTTTCTAGTTATAAACTTTGAGCGCAGTTCCGCCAATACAACGGAGAATTAATAAAAAGTATGTTTATTTTTTTTATGTTATTATTGTAGATACATGTTTTCTATTTTAGAAATATAAAACATAAAAAACAGTGTGTCCAGGGCGCAATGCTATTTCTATTTATGCCTTCTCAATTTTGGTTTGAAATATGTAATAAGGATGTGCTCAATTAAGCTTTCACCAACGCCTTCGAAGGTGGTGAAAAAATCAAGAAAGTATGTAATCATATTTATCATATCAAGAAATTTCTTCCTTGATCATAATTACTATGAATAAAATTTAGACTGTTTCATAATTTACCAATAAACTGTAGGCTAGTTTAACAAAATGTTATGAACTAAAAAGTAATGAGTGGATCATGATAGCTGTACAAAACTAAATAAATTTATTACCAAACAAAAACGCATGTTTTTTTGAAATTTATTTTATCTATCGGGGACGTCCGCCCTATATATCGTACACAAACGGGAGCAATTAGTTGCCTAGTAACTTTGAGGGTCGCAAGCATTTCGGTTATCTAAACATAATTATTTTTAAACACGTTTTTATTTTCAAGGCCCTTATTTCTATTATACTTATCTATCATTATTCTGTTTACCTTATAATTATTTGTCATAAGAAATTATAAGATAAAATTTAACTATTAAATTTAAAATGTCCGATATTCCGGCACTAGTTGTAAGATATAAATAGAAGTGGTGGTAGTGATGGCTCAGGCTAACGAAGAATAATTACAGCAGCATTATATAATTATCCATCCATCTAGCGGCAGTCCGCCGTCGGGGGGCGGCCTGAAATCCTCATGCTCAGTCTCCATTATAATTATATTTATCCATACGTGTATTACGATGGATTGAATATAAAATTTACTGGGATAGGGTTATGTTTTTTTAAAGTCTTTAAATATATATATTTACCTTAATATATTTAATGAAAAATACCTTAAAACTCCATGAGCGTGAAGCAACATCCATGAGTGTAATGTTAATAAAAGGAGCAGCCAGTGAGAACCAAAAAACGGCATCGGCTGAAGCGGTGCCGAGGGCTTTCATTAAACCAAATTAACTTGACACTTCACTCAGCTTATGTGTTAACATTTTATAGAGACGGCTGCACGAGCTCGAATATTATCGCTTTCGATGCGTAATTTTTTCTAGTTGCGTGTTAGCCGCTTTCGACTCGTATTATTTCGATGATATGGTAGCCATTATGTTTTAATGATGTTGTTAATTTATATAAGCTGGGATCGGAATCCCACCTAATACTGTATTGTATTTATGAAAGTATATAAAATGTTTTTTTTTTTTAATCATTTGCCGTATGGAAACATAATATTAGAAAATTGTAGGTACTTCAATTTTATTGCCGTCGTTATACTAATTGCATGGCCAATTATTCTTTATAACCGTATAAATCAAGCAAGTATGACTGATATTAGAGATGTTGCTTATAAGGGCTGTGGAAGTGCGAAATAACATTACGATTTTACGCATTCGACATTGCTGTGCTTGGCATCCTCGACAGCGCGCACTCCTCACGAGGCTCAAGTTACATTAGCCAGCGAATAAGTCCGAATGCGAGTTTTATGATCCGTGAATATCGCGCAGGCATTTCTTGATGTTGAAATGTATTTTTATTGTAATGCAAATTCGAGTTTTCCGTTAGTAAAGATTTCAAAAGGGGCGATTAGGACGCCTGGTTCGGAAGGTTATGCACAATAACCCCCGCTGCTTCAAGATGCAGCCTTTTTAACTCAGAGGGTTCCCTTCTGAAACTGACGACTTTAAAAGTTTGCGAGTATTGAATTATGATTTGTGCGGTCGATTGAGTTTTGCGATGGAGTGAATATTGTAAGGAAAAACCTTTTGTATGTAAAGGTCGTTTTTATGTCGGCGTTTTCTGTAGTTATGGATTCAGTTTGTCCATTGAATACATTACAAAATGTTTCGTTGTCGATTGATATAGCTTTGAAGATTTTGTTTACAGTGCCACCATACATTCTGCAACAGTACAAACTTAATATTACGCAAAATATACAATATATACATCTGTTGATAAACTTTCTACACTCATAACCCCACAGTAAGATTTTCTCTTGTGTCGTGGGTACCATGGACATACAAAGACAAATACACAAACACCCAGACCCAAACAGAAATCTAAAGTCATCATTCAGATCAGAACTGTATTATTGATTATCGTGTTATCGGTATACACTACTTTCATATCTAGGAAAAGGTGAAATTCCGCATGAACACTGTTATTTCATTGAGCATGCTACTCGTATCCACCTGATGGTAAGTACATATAGCGCGTTCAACCTGAAGCTGAGCATAGATTCGTTGCCACTTCTGAAAACTAAGATGGTTTTATCAAATTTAACTACCCACATTAGTTTAAAGGTGGTAGAACTCTTTGAGGCTCGAGTCCGGAAGCAACAACGCCACATTTATTTCTACCTAAAACTTGCAGTGATTCAGGAATTATATTATTAATTTATGATAATTTCAGGAATTATTGATCTTATCTGGGGCTGATAACAGATGTCCATTGGCGGAAAGGACCATTTATTATGAGGTGGACTTTAAGCCCATTTGCAACTTTCATTTTATAAAAAAACAACACCCTTTCACCAAAACACAAGAACTGCTTAACCGTAGCAATAGATGCAGCGGATATACCAGATCTTTTAAAACTTATGAAATTTCTCTGTTTTTTAAACTCGACAATTCAGATTCCTCGCTATGTAAATGTCGGACATTTCGTTATTTTCACCGCACCACATATTCATGAGAAAGTTTTTATTACGTTCACGTCGTATGTCACCCGAGACAGAGGGAAGCGTTAATTTGACAAGGGATCTCCTGCCACACTGACCTACTTGTACGGGCACAGATTATGTTATTATGTGAAACCATGTCGCTTTTTTGGCATGCATCGTTGAAAGTATTGTGATTTTGTAGCGATTCTGAAAACGTGTTAAATACAAAAAGAAATGTGATCAATGCAATTTTCTCAAGCGATGAATGATAGGTATAACAGTCGACTATCCTGTAGTCTCAGGACTAGAATACAGCTACTGTATCATTAGGGGCTTCCTGGGTTGCAAACGACTAGTGTTGCTCGAAACTCGTTTGCTCGAACCGCCTAGCCACCGACAATGAGAAGGATGACGGTTTCGCTAAGACGATAACCGACTCAGAAGAACTGAAATTGCCTGACGAAACATGTAGATACACTTCACTGCCTACAGTGCATGAAGTGAATGAGTATGAAAATGGCTTGATTTTGGAAAAAAATGAACATCTGCTACCCATGGAATATATGACAGGTTCTTTTTTATAATATTGAAGTAGCAAACGAGCATGCAGTCCATCTGATGGTAAGTGGCTCCTGCCACCCATGGACATCTGTAATCAACCCCAGATAAAATCACAGTCTTACGTGAGGTTGGCCACAGATGCGTTGCTACGGATAAGTATGTCTCTCTTACCACACCCTTCACACCAGAACACAGCAGCGCTTAACGCTACTGTTATTGGGCAGAAATAAGTGTGGCGGTGGTGCTCCTGGAGTCCAACCACCGTACTATACCTACCACCGTTTTAGGATAGAATATTAACTTTTTAATAAATTAGAAAAATTCATTCATCTTCTTATATTCATACCTGACTCTAATTCATAAAAGTGAAATAAGTGTAAAAGTTCCCGCAATAAAATTTCATACTTCTGTCTTCCGCTTAAACATTAGTAGCATCATACATTTTCATCACATACAATTTGAAGTAAACCTCTTAACAAAATAAACAGAACTAATCCTTGTACCGTTATTAGTTGCAGTATATCACACTTAAGAGTATTAAACGTGGAAAAATCTCAAATGAACCTGGCTCTTTTCCAAGCTGCCTCATATTTTCTTTAGATAGTTCTTTCACAAGTACGATGAGAAAATTTGATCCTATGTCAGCAAAAAGTATGTCGTCAAACCATTATTGTCTGATTGCTGGACACATGTTTCTTCTTAGAATGAGAAACTTTTTGGTAATTGTCCTCTGCGCTGACTAAGTCATTACTGCTTGGTTTCTAGTAATTTAGTTATACTAATTCAATCAATATACCTTGGAATTAAACTTGCAGAGGCCGACTAAACAATCAATTTAAAACTTTTATCATAATATCATCATTTTCATGTTAATTTTAAAGATTTAATCCATAAAACACATAAAGATAAACTTCTATAAGAGGCGTTGATAACTTTTAAGTCAAACCATGGCAAAATCTTTGTAGTAGGTAGATCAAAAATGTAGCCAGGATGGTCAAACACCTGAATATACAGATTTATTTCCAGCGTAGCAGCGGTTTTAAGTACAATTCAAATAAACTGTGCACCGGAGATTGTTTTCAGTGGACTTCAGTGAAATCCGATGTAGTTTCATTTATTTTATCCTAGTATTTTTTATCCGTGTTTTCTAGTTTCTATTTGCTAAGTCACAATTTGGATATAGACACTGCAATTTTGTGACAATTCTGATACGTAATATAATTATTTATTTGTAGTAGTACTCTTAATTTACCTACAATTTACCTACATTAGCAAATAAAAGTAAAAACAAGTTAACTTGAGCTAAAATACACACAAAATATATGCGAATAATATAAGTAATACATACAAAATTAAACTATAAATATAATAGATACAAGATTGATATATAAGTAAGTATCAACTTTTAACATAAAAGTTTGACACGCAAGTAAGTCTATTTTATGCCTATTTCTTGGTCAATAATCGTCGTCAATAAACCTCATGGATTTCTACATAGCTAAGTAATGACTATGGTGAACATAATTTCAAGGGAGGTTTATGTTGTGTTGTGTGACGATGTGGCCTTCCCATTGCCACTTCATCTTACTAATTCTTTTTTTCTTTTAATCAATGATATTTAATATTATGAGAAACGGACACCTTTAAGAATTAAAATCAGATTTGAGCAAACAAAGAGACATATTTATTTTGTTCTTAATTCATCAAAAAATATTAGCTTTATATTTTGTCACGCTTTATTTGCGTAGCTAACCCTTTGAAATAACCAAAAAGTCAACAAAATTACCTCAATACATAAAATAACATAAAACAGGCCCTTATTTATTTGAAGAAACCCGCTAACCTTTCCTTTGAATATTTGGCCAATGAGATCAGCGTAGAAAGCTTTTTCTTGTTGATTACCGCTAAGAAAAATGCGGCAGGAATGAGTAAAGAGGTTTAGATAAAGGCCTTGAATATTTTATTATCCTATGCCAATCCGCTTGGAAGAAGTGAATGGGAACAGTACGAACACCGGGTTTAAACAGGTACTCGTTTATCGTTTGGAATATTTTTAGTTACAAACCGTTTGTAAATAGGTTATTGGAAATGACGGCGATTTTTAGGAGCACATGCTATAAAAGTGACTTTTTGCATGTGTGCGGGGTAACATAGTCTCTGTAAATCTGTCCATCCAAAGCATGCATGTTGGTGACTGCAATGGGCTCTGATGTTGAACAGGAAGACGGTGCAACCAAACTGAATATTGTCCCTATTGTCTTACGATATTTATAGGAAGAGAGGGAGTCGTGCTATTCTAGACCAATATCACACAGCAGCTAATTTGGTCGGTCCACCTGATGGTAAGTGTCCACTGCCGCCCATGGACATCATGTAAACAACCCTAGATAAGATTAGAGTTTATCTCAAATTAGTTATAGATATGTTGCTACCCCTAAGGACTAAGCTAGAACGTCTCGGAAAAGTACCTCTCTTACCAAACCCTTCAGACCAGAACACAGAAATGTATAACTTTGTTGTTATTTTAGACAGAAATAGTATGGTTGCTTCTGCAGTCGAACCATAAAGAGTTCTACCACCTTTCAACCTTGTAGTGACTGCTACAGTATTAATTAGTACTTAGGAAGTATGGTATCCGTTGGTATTGTTATTATGGTTTCCCTGTAGTTCCGGGACCAGAATAGGACTACGGTATCCCCTGCCTGTCGTAAAAGGCGACTAAAAGGGGGCTCCCGGGGTTGCGGGCGACAAGAGAGGGAGCTCGAGCCGTCCAGCCAAGCAACTTCGGGAAGGACGGCGGCGTGTGTGGTCGCATGCCGTCAACTCACAGGGAAGAGCCCGTAAGGGGCATC
>MOOZ01001380.1:186708-198781 GCA_002930495.1 Cecropterus lyciades | reverse complement strand
CAAGCGCTGCTGCATTCTGGCTTGAAGGGTACGTGAGATAATCTCGTCCTAGGCGTTTCACTTAGTCCTCAGGACGCATCTTTGTCCAACATTCAGTAAGGTTTAAATGTTATTTGACGTTAACTATTGACGTGTGGGTGGCAGAGAGCACTTGCCACCCGGTGCTCGTTTGCTACCTTTATGTTTAGAATAATTTCTTTTTGATTAAAGTCCCAGTCATGTCTCTCGTCTTTGATTTTTTTGATGTCAAATCAAGTAAAAAAAGATATAGTACAAATTGCCATGAATGATCATTATCTTATTATCTTCAACATAAAGGTATTAACAAAGTCTTTCTAGAAAATTATATTTTAATTTGAATTATATAATTAATTTTACTCCGCTGTGCCCTTTAGCAACTTTCTTGTTTTAATTGATTAATATAACTATACCGCCTTTTAGCAACGAATATGTCAGGAAAACGATCCAAAATTAGATAACCGAATTCTAATTAATTTTCAAAAAACATACAAAAGTTACTCGAGCCAGTTTCCACTAGGTACTTTTTTTTGTATCGAGGGGGAAACCTTCAAAAGGTATCCAACGCCGTGGGAGCGACGCCAGGTTATGTGGGTTTTTTACCGCACTAAAACCCCCCGGAAACCGTCCTCGTCGCTGTGAAGTGGTCTCTGGGATCTCCAAAGGAACGCAACCGGAGTCCTCTGAGCGCGTTGCCCCATCGGGCTCCGCCCGGGTGAGTGGCTGGGCTCACCGCACCGTCTAATCTCAACGACAGTATGCGACCACACATACCGTCGTTCTTCCCGGGGTTACCTGGCTGGACGGTTCGAGCTCCCACTCTTGCCGCCCGCAACCCCGGAAGCCCCTTTTAGTCGCCTCATACGACAGGCAGGGGATACCGTAGCCCTATTCTAATCCCGGAACTACAGGGACGTTCACTAGGTACTAGGTAGGATTTACTTTATTTTTTCAGCAAGTGCACTTATATAAATTACTCAATAAGAAAAAAACAAACAAAATATTATCATTGTCGCATATTGAAATAAAATGTTTGTTGGCACAAAAAATACATATTTAAAAAGTAGGTACTAACATTACATGTTATAGATACATATGAATAATGCAATCGTCCCAAAGGAAGTCTCCGAAAAACAAGAAGTAATATTACTTTACCTTCTTTGCTTTTGTTCCCCGGGATTAATCACAATGACACGGACAATTTCGTTTAAAGGCACGCAAAGGCAGGCAAAAGGATAGTAACGAGACGAACCAAATAAATTGCGATACGCGAAGGGCGGGGCGGCTCGTCATTCAACGTCCGTTTCTTTTACCCTTTAATTAACTTTTTGTTGCCTGAGGATTAATCGAGTACAAGTCATAGATCAACTTTCATTATAGATTAAACTGTAAAAAAATAGTTTTACCCCCGTCAAAATGTATTTGTTTATTTGTTGGTTGATGGTGTAACCCGTTTTTAATCTTCTTTGTCCATTAATCTGTCGATACTTGCGTATACATTGTGGGACTATTTATTTGTTGTTTAAAAGGGTTGTGGTTTGAAAATCTTTTGTTTCCTTTTAACCTCCTTCCATAATTGACTTTAAAAATTCTTTACCGAGATTTTTTGTCAAAAAACTTTAGAAGATATTATGAAACAGTACGTATTTATGCAACACTGATTCTAGCAGAATTTCGATAAAGTTAGTAAGTTGAACAAATTTCAAAAAATCATTCACTTAAGCAGAATCGGGTTCGAAAGCGACTGAGAGCTAACTGTCTACAAACTTACAATGTTTCTAAAGTACGTTGTAATTGAGGCAACGAAAAGTTTGTTCAGCAACGGAACGAATTTTCTACATTTCCTACCTCGATACGTACGAAACTAGAAATAATACAGCAGGAAATGGCACTGCAGTTATTGTGATCAATATTCACATGCTTTAATATTAAATTATTCATTTATAAATATTCAGTTTAAGTTAAGTTTAATGGCAGCAACAATCCATACATATAAAAAATGACAGTTCCAAATAATATTATTAATTTCCATTATTTTTAGACTTTTGTCTGTGCGTTTGAAATCGTATCGAACTATCATTATTAAATTGGTGTTAAGGGGATACAAATACATTCAAAGTATCTTGTATCATGTATCTTGGGGTAAAATTTACTTTTAAATGAGGATAAAACCGCAGGGCACAGCTAGTATAACAAGCAATTATACCGATATATTAGCAGTGCTTCAATATTGTAAGTACCTATCATATCCTCGTAAATCTAAAATAATATAATAGGTATTCCAATGTTTATATGTATCATATATAATAACTATATATACTAGCTTGTCCCGCGGCTCCGGCCCGCTTTGGTATTGTTGCCTACGATAATGAATATCCTATATATTAGACTAGATCACAAATTAGATGTGTGCGAAATTCGACCTATACTTTTTGCATGAAAGAGTAACAAACACACGTGATCGTGATACTAATTTTTATAATATGGAGAACGTAATATCAATTAAAATTATAACAGAGTTTAATCATAGGTACAACATTAATTGCAATTAGTTTATAAAGGTTTCATTATTAAATTATACTAGTCTAGTTATGTTGTACTTTAATATAGAAACCGCAAACGTAAGATTACGATATTGAAGTATTTCAGTCTACTACAGTTATGAGATATAAAGATATACAGATAGGATAGGATACAGTTATGAGGACTCTATCTCTCCATCTCCTAATTGGTGCCACTGCAACTGGTCTTGTGCCTTCTGAATCCAGCGATTTCCAGATTTTTCCTTAAGTTCATCGGTCCATCTGGTGGGAGGGCGACCTGTGCTCCTTTTGCATAAATGTGATCATATTTATAAAGGTGGTAGAACTCTATGTTGTCCAGAAAAACCACCGCCGCATTAGTGTATGTGTGTTATGTATTGTTGTGTTCTGGTATGAAGAGTGTGGTAAGGGAGACATTATTATCAGATGATTCCAATTCAGTCCTCAGGGGTAGCAACGCATCTGTCGTTTACATCAGGTAAGACTATAATTTGATTCCGGGGTTGATTACAAATGTGCGGGAGTGGCTAATTACCATCAGGATTTTCAGGTTATTGAGGTTTGCTATCATCATATTATATAAAAAGGACTAGAGGGTTTCCATACTGGAACAAGAAATAAATAAATACTCATGGGCGTTGTTGGAAGGTGGAGCGAACAATTATTCTTAACTCGAGTCTAGTATTAATTTTACATTGGCACAATTTGAGAGGTATATTGTTTGATTTAATCGAGTGCAACCGATTGATTCATGATTGGGTTGGCTCTTGTTCTGGTATTATTGATTTTAAAATTTATTCTCTTCTTGTTATAGGGTTTATAATTTTGGTCGTAGATAAAGAACTATAAAGTCAATTTATTGTGTACATATCTTGTATAATAAACATGATTATTATAACTTTGTATTGATGCTATACAATGATTGATGTTCCATTAAATTATACTGTAGCAATTTTGACTTTTATTGCGACGATCTAGAGCAGATTAATAAAGGAAGTAGTAGCAATATACGATATACGAATATACTCACAACATAAAGCAATATGTCGTAAGAGGTATAACTTGATTTTATTAAGTAATATATAATACGACGAAATAGGCAGTAATATGAACATGGAAATGTTTGAATTTCAACAAATAACTCTTTTCTTTCCTTAATAAAAACTGATATAAAACGAAAGGATGTGTGCTATCTAGAATGAAAGTCTTCTTGTCTATAACGGCCCTATGTCATCAAGATTAAAAAGTTGAAATCCATTAATGGAAATTTATTCGCGTATATACATCGATAATGGTCTCAAAGTCACACACGATCAATCAATGATAACCGCTTAACACTCGCTTTACCTCCTAAGGCTTGTCTATTATTTTTAGTAACTACCGTGGCTTTCAGATGGTGTTTCCTACTACAATATACTGTATTATGTACAAAATTCCAGTAAATGATATTTTTCTGTACAGTTTGACAATAAAAAAAGAGGTCATTCCTGGATATAATTTCGAAAAAAAAGTTTATTGTATTCTCTCTAGTGAACTATAACAGTATACCGTAAAAAATTTGAAAACACACAGTTACAGTTAATCTACTGTAATTACAACGCATATGGAAGTACTGGTAACAACTATCTTACTTAAGATTATAAATGCTAAAGTTTGTAAGGGTGTATGTGTTTTTGTTACTCTTATATACGAAAACTACTGATCGGATTTCGCTGATATTTAGCACACAGATAGTTTATTAGCTGGATTAATATATAGGGTACTCATTACCGTAGTAAATACGTCTGAAGTGGGCGGAGCCATGGGAAAAAGCTAGTCTTTAATATAGCAACAAGGCATGCAACCTGTAATTAGAACACAAATTTAAAATTCTATTCGAAGGCGGCTTTGATATTTGAAAGCCACCGAACTATTTATAAATCACCAACCACATAACTATTTCAAAATTTTACGATGACAGATTTTATGTTTTCACGTTTTATTGACATATTTGGCGATACTCCTACAATGACTAATTTTGTGAAAGGTATACTTGTGGTCGGGACGAAATAAATCTTCGATTTTATGTATTTTCCAGTAAACGGACCGTGATTTAACTAAAGGTTAATAGATAATACTGGAGGTTATATTTAATGTGAGGATATCTTCACTTTATAATTTATGATGACATGATATATTCGTTCATAAGATTGAACGTATTTACTATGGTGGAGGAAATGAGGTCAATACTGAGTCATCGTCAGTAAACAGGCTATGACAGAATGTGTACAAACGTGTCTGTAACACGTCATGAAACATAGTCAGTAAGTGGAAAAGCCTTTTATGTAAACTGTTGCTTTAAGTATTCATTGTATGTTAATAAATGTATGAAAAATTATCAATTCTTTGAAAAAATGTCAGCTTACTCAGAATTTTACCAGGAAATTTATTTATTACTAAGCTTTTCTGAAATTCTACGTAATGAAAAGGTGAAGGCCGGATGAGTGTTAAGGTTTAAATGTCAAGGGCAATTGCTCAGACAATTGAAACAAGTCTGGTGGAAATGCTGTTTACATTCTAATAGCAACATGGATGTTCTTATAAGGGATATTTAGTTTTTATGACTTTTAAAAAATAATAGTATCAAATTTAATAATAATCAAATAAAAATGATTATTCATTTTTATAGGTATTTGTCTGATTTTAGTACATGACTTTATCATGACAGAATTTTTTCATTAGGTTACAGAAGTATTAAGCATCACGTGTCACGTCGCTTCGGTCACGTCTACCTCGGCGAGATGCCCTATGTTTTAATCTAGGTCATAAACTATCTGTGTGCCAAATTTCAGCAAAATCTGACCATGATTTTTGGGTGAAAGAGTAACAAACACACATCCATCCCCAAACTTACTATTCAACAATCAACAAATTTTATTTTCCATAATTTTATTGCTATCGACAAAATGTTAAATACACGATATTTTAAATTTGCTTCATGCGACAATATTTTGATTAACGAATTTTTATTACTTATTTAGTATCTTTTATTTAAAAATTTAACATGATTAACGGTTTTTAATACATACTTATTTTTTTTCATTTTAGCAGCAGATTAATGTAGTAATTAAGCATGCTAAAACATGTCAGAGTGGTAATTAGATATAGATAAAGCATTAGCGTAAGAGAATTCAAAACTAATGCATGTGCATGCTTTCTTGTAAGGTCACAAAATTTCGCTGTTAGTTCGCTGCAAGCCAAATTTGTCGAAGTTCGATTGCAGCGCCAAGCGAAAGTTTTCTGGCCGTGTAGTAAAACTTTGATGTAAACATAACTAGCTACATCATTAAAAACATTAAAACAAAAACCCGACTGCTTAAAATGAAATTTTTTTGTTCGGTATGACATATTTAATTTAACGCTTCTATGAGTTTTTGTCAAAATAGATATGTATGTATGTATGTATATATATTTACTAGCTTTCAATTGCTACCCATATTGTCGTGATAGTCGTAAAAGTCGTCACTACCCTTCTCTTTTTCTTCTATTTTCAGGCGCCATTTCTAAAAAATATAGCCTATGTCACTTTCCAAACTGAGACGATTCCAATGAAATGTCATACGTCACAATCTGTCAAGCCGTTTGGGCTGTAGTGCGTGCCAAAGAAATTGACATACATACGCACAAACAAACATACATACATACATATATACATACGCTCGAAAACATTACCCTCCTTCTGACCCAGTCGGGTAAACGTATCTTTAAAATGTCACGAAGTAATTATAGCTAAAAGTAATAAATAATACTAATACCTTAGTACAAAACGTCATAAATAAGTGACATCGTTATCCACAGCAGAGCCTATAATTCAATGTCAGAAATCTGATAATCGAATTCATTACTGCTTTTATTTGCAGAGTCACGCAACCCGTTGGCATCATTTTCTTTTAAATTACTTAGCATTTGTTATTTAGTGGAGTTTAATTTTCAAAAAGTGTAGTTTCAGATAGTATTAAATGTAAATTAGACGTTGTTATTAATTTGTTTTCTTCTTATTTAAATATTCATTTTTTTTTCTGAAAAGTCCTTGACATAAAGTCATGTCACAGGATATTTTGGTAGTATAAATTTTGACCTCAATTATTTTACGTCCTCCTTTTATTTTCCTTCAATTCCTTTCATTTTTTATGAGAAGAAAAACATATTCCTCCCTGAGGGTAGGGGGAGGTTAGGGAGGAGAGGAACGCTGGAATAAATTTTCCATAAGTACGTAGAGATGATATGAAAAGTGCGTTTTAGGATAGTGTTTTCTTGGCAGCGGAGGGTTAAGTTACACGGTAATAGGAGTAACACTTCATTCATAAAATTTATTGTTTTAAAATAAATCGTATGCAAACAAACATGCATTTGGACACGTCCGACACGGGCTGGCTATTATCCTATTCTACTTACCTGGATATTGATGGATACATTATCCATTGAAGTAGTGTTTTGCGGAGTATGTTCTAAGTGAGACGGAGAGACATAAAATGGAAAGCGAAATATTTTAACACTAAGAGTTTTTTCTTAGTAGCAAAATGAGTGTAGTTCGACTGGAGAAATACCACTTATTTCTAGTGTGAAGCAGTTTTTGCGTTTCGGTCGAAGGGTGTGGTGCAGCTCACTTTCATATGAGGCGGCCATCTTACTTCTCGGGAGTAGCAAGGCATCTGTGATCGACTTCAGATTCATAGAACCAGAGGTTGCATCAGGTGGACTGCATGGTCGTTTGATACTCCAATCTAGTAAAAAAAAGTATGGTACGAGCTATGGTTCGACGGTGCCAGCATACCAAGGCGATCATCGCAGTGTCCGGGAGAAATAACGTATCTTGGATGGACATCAGATAGTACCCCTGTTAACATAACAAATAAAACTAACACTCAATATCAACTGAACTAAATGCTCGTTTGCTGCTTATTTTTTATATAAAAAGATAAACTATTCAGAATACCCCGGAGTAATGAATTCAATTTGAACGTCTTATCTCGAGTTTTGCGAAAGAATAAGGCAAAATAAGGACAACTCAATCATTTCAAAGGCTCGTTGTGGAAAATCGTCACCCTTTACGGCGCCATCTTTGATTGAAGTGTAACCGGATATCCGGTGGCGGTTATCGTTTTCTTCCTCTTATCCTGAACGAATGCCGGGTTATTGGGTTACAGGGTCTGATGTTTTGATTTATTTGTTTACGATATCTGTACTGCTGCTGGTTAGTAATCTTCGTTATTCTGAAATTGATACTGAGCTAGTCGGTGCGCTTATAAACGCTTAAACGCTTTCTACACTCATAACCCCACACTAGGATTTTCTCCTGTATCGTGTGTTTCATGGACACACAAAGACGAATACATAAACACCTAGACTCAGGACAGAAATGTAAACTCATCATTCAGATGTCCGTCTGGCTGGGGATCGAACTCGAGACCCACTGCACTTCAGACCGGTATGGTGACCGCTCCACCACGTGGGTAATATTTTAGAAAATAAATTTATTTAAATATATATCTCTAATATTATATATTAATATATATCTCTATATTATAGATAACATTTCCCACACTTATATGTAGATTTAAAACAAGTATTTCTAATAAAAATTTGTAGCGAGTGATTATTTACATAATTTAAGTCCTTTATTATTTAAAGACTTTTTAAAAAAACAAGTAGTTAGACTTTTATAACATTTTCACTCAAAGGAGTATTCACGTTTAGGTAAAATGTTCTATCTTAAATAAAACTCCAGTTTCTATTTTTCTGAGAATTTATTTATTACTACTTTCTATCTTACTTAATGGAAACCAATACTCGTCGTGTCCGTTAATTTGAGAAATAAACACTGGAAAAGAAATAGAGAACGCTTTTATTTAATGTAATGAAGTACGTGTTGTGGTGGTACTATTCATTTACTACTAGTGTCTCTTCGCGATTTTGTTGTATGTATGGAAATCTCGAATAACTATGTCATTATTGTATGTAGCGGATACTTACGATACGCGGTTTTAACTGACGATATTTAGCCATTATAAGTCGCCTGGCCTATGATTGTATAAATAATAATAAAATAAATGAAATTTTAAGATTGTATTTTTTATATAAAATTTAAGTAACGAAATCACTTGCAGTCCATCTGATGTTGATTGGTCATCATCACCTTTTGACATCTTTGTCCATCTTCATATCGAACAGCTTCTAACTAAGGTCCATTACAGATTACGCCACTCCTGAGGATAAAATGAATGATGGAATGGTCTTCAAATGTGTATATTATTTTGGAGTAAAGATAAAATCTACTATGTACTTCCTACCTTGCACTTGCGCTGACAGACATCCGGTTGGGGCGAGACTGAAAACCAGCGCCGTTGTTTCGTGCGTCTCCATGGCAGTAACTGAGTCTCGTCCGTTGCACGATAGTATTATATCACAGCACGGATCATTTATTGTTATTATTTTTTTGTTTGTGGTAGGTTATATTGTTTTTCTTTTTTATGTTTATTTGTATTAGTAAATAATTTGTAGTGCTGTATATAATAATGTTCGGGAATAAATGTTATTTTTCTCTTCTTTCTTTCTTTCTAATGTCTCAGCCGACATCTACACCTTTCCACCAAAACACAAAAAGTGCCTCACTTTAGAACTAGATTTGAGTCGAAACATAAAGTTTCTACCATGTTCTACATATCTATGATACAAAAGATGTTCAAATAATAAAATTAATTTTTGACTCAATATCGTAAAAATATTTTATATTCAGTTGAATGAATATCACTGAAAAAATATTTACCATTCGTTATAAATAAAATTTGTTAGTGTATTTTAGCCTTTTTACTGTTTGTCTTCATTACCGATTGTTATGTTTTAATTACAGCACTGGATTAACTCATTAGTGGACTGCACGCGTTTAGCAAAAAAAAAAAACAAACCCCATCCTCGTTAACAGCGTTCAAAATTCAAAGCAAATTAAAATCAGATGGCGTCATTCGGACCGTCACTTACAAACTTTTAAAATGTGAAGTCGCAATTGAGCACGAAGCGGTATACAAGGGGATGGCACCCCATGGACTCCATAACTAACCACAGGCCCTTTGTCTGAGGACTAAGTTGAAGAGCCTGCCTGGTTAGTCGGAATTCGCTTTTAACTTTCCTACGTTACATCCTGTTACCTTCATGATAAGTTTACACCATTACTCAATATTGTCTAGTGGTCGTCATACTTACGACACGAGGCTGCTCAGTACTGTTTACTTATAACCGTATTATATAATTTTACCTTTTGATAATATGAAAGTAATCGTACGTCAATAAATTGAAGTTCCACAGGATTGTACATCTTATAAATGTGAAAGTTTGTAATGATGTATGTGTGTTGTTTACGCAAAAACTACTTGTCGGATTTCGCTGAAATTTAGCGCATAGATAGGATATGACCTGGATTAAGACATAGAATATTCATAACTGTGGAAATCGTAACCGAAGCGGGTGGAGTCGTGAGAAAAATCTAGTATATATTAGCGATCATCACATATGCTTTGGAAGACTAAGAATTAGTAGCTAATAAAGGAAAGTTCTGTATAGTTTAAAAAAAAATGTATGGCTATTTTTCTGCATCTTTCATATCGCACTGAATAAAAATTTCTAAATGTGATTTAGAGAATATAAAACATATTTTAAGTCTATATCCTGAGACAACACTCAGTGTCTGTTTAACTATGATTTAAATTTTTATTACCTTTTTGCTCCTATATTAATACGTAACGCGGATAAAATCAGGGGTACTAGTATGGCACTTTGATGTCAACCAAGAAACAGAAGTTCCATCGTTTAAAGAAGGTTCTTTCACAGTAGACCTTTACTACTACCTTTTACTATGCTGGAACGCACGGGATATTGTGCAAATAATCGCATGAGGTTAAATATTACTTACCTACAAACATATTTGGTGTATTCTTAAACACTTTGTATTCTTAACTATGTGTTTATGATGTAGAGTTAATAAAAAGTTATTAAAAATCACGACGTAGCATCGCTTGCGTAACATAAAGGTAATTGTTTGTCCCCTAAAATTACTCTAAAAGCTGTGTTTTTTTCATTTCGCAACACACCAGCCGCATTTGGGACTCTCGTTGAGGCTGTTGTGTTTGATATTATAAACAGAATGAATTGTTCAAACAGGCGTGGATGGCAAAATCCGAACAAACCGACAAATGGTTAAGGAAGTCTATGTTTTTATTTAAATTGGCGACGCCAATAGACTGTATCATTCGAATTAAAAAAAAAAATCTATTTGCCCGGCCGGGAATCGAACAAGTTATAAAAAAAAAACAGCGTGTATCATTCCGCCGTAGGAGAGTATTGCATATTACAAAATAAAAATTAAGGAAAGGCTCAGTTTTAAGAAAAAACATTTTTTCATACATTTTTACATTAAGACTTACCTAACCTATTCCTCGAAATTATTTAGATTGATTTTACTACATACAGCCCAAAGCCCCGGTGGACTGTATGCTCATTTTCTATTATAATATTGCAGAAAAAAAGTAGTACCAAAATCGTCGTCTTTACCTCCAGTACCGGAACCCTCCCGTCAGTACCGGGGAACGTCAGGCAAGTGACATGCGTGCCACTGATTGGTTATTGTGAAATAATGGCCGATCTATAAAAAACCATAACGCCTGATGTGTTGTGGTGCGAAACTGAAATTTGACTTTTTATTTATTGTTAATCCCATAACGAATAATGTCTTGGTATATAATAAATCAACGTCTGCCTGAGTTTAGTTTTGTCTTAATGTCGACTTTGTAAAGTCTCGTCACTCCCTACGCAATTCTGGGCACGGGTGTTCACTTAGAATGAGAAAATTTTGGGCCACAGTCCACCGCGATAACCAATAATGATTTGATAGAAGTCCTGGTGTGAACTTCTTTTGTAGATAAATCTCAGTTCTTTTGATTTCCTCACGATGTTTTCTTTCACCGTAAAGCAGTGATAATTCATTTATTTTTAATAATTTGTAACGTACCTGCGAGTTATTTTAGATGACATAAGAGATTTTTTAGTATTTAGACGATTTAATTTTACTGGTCACTAATTATAAGGTAAAATATTTAAATAAAGGTATTAATTACCATTGGGATAGCTAAGCTAGCCAAGCTAGCTTTTGAAGGTGGTAGAACTCTTTGTGGTTCGACTCCAGAAGCACCACCGCCACACCTATTTCAGGCATTTAGAAAAAAACCCAAATTGTACCCAGTCTACGACATGTAGGTATGAACTACAACCAACAAAACATTTCTTGGACAATAGCGGGTAATCGCTTAGCAGATTTTTTGATATTCGGTAGCTTTTGGCACGTTATTGTATGGGAGTGCGAGTCCGCTCGTTAAAAATAATGAGCGCGATCATAAATAATACATTTGTCGTCCCTTTTATGTTATAATCAGGGAACGGATTTATTTAGGTTATAATTTTTGGCGCTTAGGATATAGAAAAAC
>MOOZ01001380.1:169755-186598 GCA_002930495.1 Cecropterus lyciades | reverse complement strand
GACCGCATAGCTGGTCGAGAGGGTGGCAAGCATAGTCTATCGGGATAGCGAGTTGCGAATTTACATTGTTTTGTAAAGTGCACAAAAAGGAGAGAATTTCGTTGCTTCAATTACGCGCGTACATAAAATATGCGATTTTAATTCGAATATTTATTTTAAGGTTTTGGATAAAATTTGTAAATGCAATACCAAAACAAATTTGATTCCTTTAAACATGATGAAGTATTAAGTATTGGTTATTTTAACATAACATATTTATGTTGGGTTTTTTTTTTTAGTATGTAAGTAGCAAACGAGCATGCAGCCCACCTGATGGTAAGTGGCTACTGCCGCCCATGGACATCTGTATTCAACCCTAGGTAAGAAAGTCTATCTAAGTCTCTAAGCTATCAAATAATCATCTAAAATTAGCCACAGATGCGTTGCTACCCCTGAGGACTAAGATGGAAGGCCTCGAAAAAGTATGTCTCCCTTACCACACCCTTCAGACCAGAACGCAACGGCGCATAACACTGTTGTTATTAGGCAGAAATAGGTGTGTCGGTGGTGCCTCCGAAGTCGAACCACAAAGAGTTCTACCACCTTCTAAAGGGTACAAAAAACTCAGATAGTCTGATACATTTTTACAGATTATCAAATGTATACTGTATTATGTACGATTTGAAAGGTAAAACAAAGCTTATCAACCAAGACTACGATAATGTTATACGGATGTTAAGCCTCAAACATCCTTCGACGTGTTAAAGCGTCCCCAATACAGCTGTTATTGTCGCAATATTCTACTCCAATTAATTTCCTTATTATTATTTACTATCCAACTTCGCTAACTACTTGCAATTCACATCACAGGCTGCTGATTTGTTTACTCTGAAACTCGATCGTAGCCCGATTGTGAGAAGGGTGCGAGTTCAATAATAAACGGCGATTAAGAAGCGGGGTGCAACCCGACCAACGGCATGTTTATGTTCTGTAAACATAGGGGAAGGTTTTGTGTGCGAACCCGCTGTTTTTAGGTGCGGTGCGAATATGTCAATTTGTAGATTGTTTACGAAGATGTATGATACATATCAAATAATATTTTTTGTAGACGAAATGTAACAAATATATGTTACAACCACTTGTCATGTTAACTTGTACGTTTTATGTTATAATTTATTATTTTTTAAATATGCTATTCATTAAGTACCTATAATGCGGCGAAATACATCTAATTGGTTCGTGTATATAAGCTTTATGTTTATTTCTATCAATCATGTTTCAATTATAACAAAATAATGTTGTATGACCTATTTCAATAATGACGTACAAAGTTTCAATTATATTATCATACAATTATTGGTTCTCGTAAGTAATTTTAATCAAGTTTTTAATATTATGAAATATCCTCTTTCAATGGACGTAGCGACTTATAACCGAAGATAAATCCATACATTTTGCACTACCCCAACATTTGATACTCAGTTTGCAATATCTTTGTTTAAACTTGAGACAGCCCCAGGATTAGATTAGATTAATTTTGATGGACTGCACGGAATTGTTTAGTTGACAGCCGGCTTAAGGGCTGAAATTATTTTATAATTTTCCCGTTAAAATTTAGAATTGTTTTAATTAAAGTTCCCATTTGTGAGATGAGAAATGTGAGTGATGATGAGGGTTTATGTTAAATGGATATCTTATAACTTTAAACGAGCAATTCTTTTACCAGTAATTTATAACGATTTGAATAAATGTTGTGTTTTGAGAATGACTTAATTTTCAAACGAGTTTATCTTAAGGACTGTTACATAAAATTGTTATCGTATTTAAGCTGAAGTACGTAATTTTTGTTGCTTTCTTAAACGTTACATCTATCTTTATAAAAACTTAAAAAATCTATTTTACCTGAATTATGTTCATTATTTCTACTTTAACGAAAATTGTCTTTGTTTTCTATTATTTATAAATTGCTTGTACAAATAACATACGCTTTAGGGTAACTGATGCCATCTAGCGGGGAATAGTAAAATTATATATTAATGCAGCACTGGAATGCTAGATGGCGCTACGATGTCTGTATCTGCGCAAGAGCATTCATGAATTCAAATTGGTTCTTAAGCTTTTAAAAATACTTAGCAATAAGTTAATCTGTATGTTCTGATAATATATGATTGTAAGCTCAATTATTGTGACGCCACCGATATTCAAATTAATTTTAATTTTGTAGTTTATTTTGTGCATTTGTTTTTACTACATTAATAAATAATTACTAATATTTGTTTTTAGATTTCAATCGACGTAAAAAAATATGGCATATGAATTTTAAAAATTTTATTATAGTTTTCAATTGATTTGCAATTACTATATAACTAGATGAAATAATTTGTAACTTATATTTTATATACTTTTTATAATTCATTTGTTTTGTAATATATGTAGGTATGCGTTCTAATAAAACAACAAACACATGCATCCATATTTACACCATAAAACTTAATAGAAACCAAATCATCCTGCATTCACTATCCCACATGCGTTTAATAATGTCCCATCCTCACCAGTGTTCTAAATTAACATAAATTCAAAATTCCGTTCCATTTTTGAGTCCAATTGTCATGTTTGTTTTTTCCGTTAATGCCTGAGTTCCGGCCGTGTAATTGGATACGAGGCGCTCTCCGTGAAATCACTAATCCGACTAATTCTGACAGCCATATGTCACGCGATAACGAATGAACGGTCTTAAGCCATGTTCTCACTTGTAGGCGTCTGACCTTGACTTCTGACTCATATAAAATTTGTCATTAGTAAAAAGATTGATATAATTATAATTTTAAATTCTATATTAGAACGATTAGTAATAGTGTTAATGACGTATAAATTAATAGAGGTGAGTATAAAGTACTGAATAATAATCTTTTTCAAAATGTATATTATATTTATTATTTAAGCTATTCTACTCTGGGATTGATTAAAAAAATCATTATTTATATATCATTTTTATATTTATAATATGTATTATAAATATAGTTCAATAATACGGTAATACATCTATTTGTAAAACGTTAACTATTTTATTAACTGACTAATAATAATAGCTTTAACTTAATATCATAGCTTATTAACTATGAGAACTATAAGCACTTGAACTTAGCGTCAGGATTCCAAAAATACAACGTAGAGCCCTAATTCATCTTCTAAGCGACGAAATAGGTGGGTTAAGCTTGTATCATTTTCATATACTTTTATGCAGTGTGGTCGATCTTTAATAACACAACTCTCTTTCTCTTCCCTTGGACATCGTAGGAACTGACCAAGATAAAATGTCCATAAGGTGGGTCAGCGTCTTCCTGTTACACCTATTGCGATTACCAACACGCATGCTAGACGCTGTGACTGTTTGCTAAACCCCCATTAGGCGAGGCCAGTGAATCTCAAATAGATTGTGGATACTTTAACGCATTTTAGCATTCAGTAAAAATATATTCATAAACGTATTAATTGCGTATGCTAAATAAATGAAATTTTCAGTTATAACGTAGATTAGATATATCAGCGATCTATTTCATCTAGTATTTTTTGTTACTTAGGTTTTCCACTTATTTAATTTGTAAGAAATATGTGCACGAGCCTTAAATATGAATTATCCAGTAACATATTACTGTCCGAAGTCAGCGAAAACCTTTTGGCAGAGCTGAGTTAAAGGCAAGATTGATATCGCCTCGCGTCTTATGAGCGGCAAGCGTGAAATATATAAATGGTCTTTTGCTTAAAAAATGTTGCGCATTCCTGTTTCATGGGGTCGTTTATACGGGATTACGTTAAGTGGTTTATTACGGAATGATTGGCGTTGCGTATGAATCTTGTTCAAAGATTTATGATATTTTTGCACTGTTTGTTATTTTATATTATTTTATATAATTAAATTATTGCTGAGTGAAGGTTTATTGGAAATAATTGCTGTGCCTTTACTGTTACTAGAGGCTTAATCGTTTAAGCTTTCTTGTACTCCTAAACCCATGGATACTGCTATTTTTTTTGGTGAAGTTCTAAGCAACTTACATCTACAACTTATTTGTACTCCTCTTACTTACAACTTACTCCTCTTACAACAGTGTTTTGTTTAGTGGCAATCTTGTTTTCCTTACCTAGCATAAGCTAGGTGAGGTAATTTATACGCTACACCTATATATAGGATAGCGTATAAATCTAGATAAATTTTGCGCAACATGCTACAGAAGATCTGTACAGAACTTCTTCATACAAAGATGGTAAAAAATAAAAAATATATTTTCTTAAATTTTACTCTTAGGGGCTAAATAAAGGATGAACGCTTATAGTGAGAGGTTTTTTATGGTATATCAGTAATTTATATTAGACGAATAGTAATAAATAATTCTAATAGTAATTGTTTTTATTTAATCCTTTATTATATTACAAGTAAATAATATTTTATAGGTTATAGGTTCAGATTTAAGATTACATACACATACACAAAATATCCTATTGCTCGCCTCGAGTGGTAAGCTGGTCATTAGGTGCTGCTGGTTATAATTAAAACTAGAGGAAACCAGACTTTAACTCTAAAATTGTGTCATAGTATTGAAGACTGTTATTGGAGATGAGGTTTTTAATTGTGTCCTTATCATAATACCGGGCATGGCACTAGTCCATAGTCTAGCGCACTAGCCGAATAGCGAATTTGTAGACTACAACCACCCTTAATATCTCTTATACTCGTATTGTTAAAAAAATCACCGCTGTTAATTAAATTTCTCTAATCTTTTAGATTTCACCGCATTACTTCTTATCGTTTCAAAGAAACATTGAAATTCATACCTCCGAACACTAAATACACCTCCGATGACATTTGAATACAAAGCCGCATTTATCTTTCGAAGCACATTGGGTACATAAATATTATTTCACGAACGAAAAAATATGTCCCGGGTCGCCGCCTCGCATATTTCGGTTAGGATTATAACATGTGTCAGCGATGGAGGCGTATTTTAAAATTTGGTTGGGTTAGTGTGACCATTACTCATTGCAAAAATAGGACAAAGGTTACTTATTTGTTTAAAATGAAATATATCTCACGGGCGCGTGAAGACAAATGCTATCATTAGGGTACCCTTGAAAAAAAAACAATAATGCTTTCTACACATGGAAACACACAAAGACGAATAAACATCCAAACCCTGAAAAACATCTTAATTCATCGTTCAGATGTCTGTCTCGCCGGGGATCGAACCTGGAACCGGCATAGAGACCGCTTGGCCACGCGGGTCGTCGACCTTTAGTACGAGTTTATTAGGTTTCCTCAAAACAAACATTTTTTACGTTTTCGGCAATTGCAAAGTACGTTGCATGGTATGGCTGAAAGCGAAAACGCTAACATGCAACGTACAATGTATGGATGTATGGGTACAATGTAACGCCGACCTTTAGTACGAATTTATTAGGTTTCCTCAAAACGGTCATTGTTTACGTTTTCATCATTGTACGTTGCATGTTAGCGTTTTTGCTTTCGGCCATACCATGCAACGTACTTTGCAATTGCCGAAAACGTAAAAAATGTTTGTTTTGAGGAAATGTAATAAACTCGTTCTAAGGGCTAGGTATCGAGGAAAATAATCACCTTTTTTATAACATTGAATTAGCAAACGAGCATGCAGTCTACTAGATTGTATGCATGTAACATGTAGTCTACTATGGTCATTGCCGTCTGTGGGCATGTGTGACACATTGCATGAAGAACAGAGCTTCCAATTAAAGATCACATATGCATTGATACTTTTCTATCCTAATGCAGAACTGTTTCACGTCAGAAAGTTTGGCAATGGTACCTCCTGCCATGTTTCTGTGAGTTCCCTTAACGCTACATTCTAGAATGTAGCGTAAATAATGCTGACTCTAGAGTCGGCATTATTTATATGGCGTTTTCTTCATTTACTTACGACAATATTTCAACGTAGATACAGTGAAACATGGACGTCCGTTTCAGATATTTCTATTGCAGATATCAATCTTCAATAATGTTCTTAAAGCGTAGGTATTAACATAGTTTTCTTTTCTTTTTCACTAAAAATGCAGAGATGACATCGTAGTTTGTTCTTCAAAAAATAGGAAATCCGAAGTAATCCTCTTTAAATGGTAACACTTTTCGAGCATTTTAAAAACTATATATTAGACGGATGGCTGACGCGTTAGGATTATCTTAATACGGCCACCTGCTTAGTCGCCTGGAACCCATCCCTACCTTCGCAACGGATGCATATATTTAGATTTAGCTTTTGCAGCCATGTCGCATTAAGTTTTTCAGAAGTTTCTTTGTAAGACGTATGCATGCATAAACACTACTTGAAATAAGTGATTTATGTATTTTAAGGGTGGCCCCTTTAAAAGACAATTTCTCAATTCGCGCTCGGCCAGCGCGGTGGACTATGGCCTGAAACTCTCTGAATCTGAGAGAAGACCCGTGTCCAGCAGTGGAACGATAATGGGTTGACCAAAAATGACACCTCAGTGACATCTGTGCAACAATTCCTGTCTTATTAATATCGTGAGCACTGATATTATAGATGAGGTCATTATTGATCAGTCAAACTAAGTAATTGATGATTAGCCTAAAAAGCTTTTATTTTTGAAAGTTAGTTATTTTCGTATATGGAATATTATTATTTGCTTTATATAAATCTGTTTGCAATAAACCTTTTCACCAATTATTTCTCACTAATTACTCCAATGCAACTTTTATTTACCGACACCAGAGCAATATTTTACAAATTAACTCTCGTCACAGTCCATGACGATAGGATCGCCGCAAACCGTCAGATGTTAATTAACGCGATTACTTCAGATGTGTACACACGCGATCTGCGACAAATCTACCCTTATTTCCCTTTGCTTAATGAGAGACTTCGAACGGAACTACGATCTATGCTGATGATAAATAATGACAGCTTGTTTTATTAAAAAAACATCATTCATCAATTTAATCAAATCTTCATAATTAATTCTTAATTGGTATAACTACTCTTTAGAAGATGTTTAGTCTTTATAGTGATAATATTAGATATCTATTTTTTTTTATAAAATTGAAGTAGCAAACGAGTATGCAGTCCATCTGACAGTAAGTAGTCACTGCCGCCCATGAACATCTGTAATTAACCCCAGATAAGATCAAGAGTCTTACCAAAAGTTAGCCACAGATGCGTTCCTACTCTTGAAGACTAAGTTGGAAACCCTCGTATTAGTATGAGATAAACTACACCATATAAATACAGAAATAGGTGTGGCGGTGGTGATTCCGGAGTCGAACCACAAAGGATTCCACCACCTTTAATGCAATTCATTCATATCCTGATGCTATGGGATCTGAGCTACTATTTTATCACTGTCATCACAATTTTCCTGTTAATTCTAATCATTTTAACGATTAGAATTAACATCTGGTCTATATTTAATGTAGCTAGTATTTATTATTTTAACAAAATTTTGCAAGGTGGTAAATTTTGCAATGATAAAATAGTTCCGTTATCGCTGCAACTATTTTTAGCGTGAAGATGAACTATGTTTCGGTGCAAGGTACACTTTCATATAAGGCGACCATCTAAGACCTCGGGAGTAACAACGCATTTGTTGACAGCAGACAGAACGCCTGTTCTATATGAAGTTACTTACAGATGTCTATGGGCGGCAGTGGCCACTTTACACCAGATGAACTACCCGTTTGTTACTAAAATGTTATAGAAAAAACCCTTATTTTGCCTACATATCAATTTTTTTAGGGTTTCATGAAAAACAAACCTGATGTTTTATTTTTGCTTTCTCTATTATAGCAGTGAATAACGTAAATGAGTATAATGATTCTTATGATGAATAAAGGGGTCTTGATATGAGATATGAATCAGAGAGAAAGCTTTCTGATTAAAGCCGGATCTTCAGGCCGAGTAGCGGAAATTCTTACTACTTAGTTATCGGTATATATATATATATATTAACCATTGCTGATGACTCGAAGTATTATGTGTTGGAGTTAAATTTTAGGTCACCGGTTTTAACTCCAATTACAAAAATACAACATAAGCGCTAATTTTACAGCAGAGACCGGAAAAAACTAAACAATACTTTTTGTTTATCCAATTTTTATTTTTTAAAAAGAAAAAGAGATAAAAATGAAAAGGTCATTAACAACAAAGGAGTTAGAGCATCACGTTTTCTAAAATAAAATAATAACGATAAAACTGCATCTTTAATTTAAAAGTGATGAATTTTGATGTGTTGTTGTATGTGCAAAGCAGCGAAATTTATGACAGCCGATCAGGCAGATGCACTTAGCACTTCACCTAAATTTCCGAAAAGTCCAGTGACCACCGCAAAAATATTCAGTCGTATAGCCGTAAGTGCCGATATCCGAATTATAACCGTATTTTGAGAACTATGCCGAAACGTCCTAATATTTAAAATTATGAACTTTCATGTTCGTTTTTTTTCTTCCGGACTAGCCGAATACCAAACGGTCGGTATGTTCTAAAACTTATTACTAAGACATTATCCAATTTCTTTGTTTACTTATTACATCAGAACTCGTCAGAAATTAAATTTGCATAGCTGCAGTGATGGCTTTTACACAAAAGGTATATAGTATACAGGTTGCACATAAAATGTGGTAATGGTAGAAGGTACCATCGTCATACCTATTTCGAGCTTCAAGCAGTTTTTTTGTTTCTGTACAATAGTGTAGATGCCAGCTAACTTACATAAGGCGACCAGGCAATTAGAACACGACAACGCATCTGTGATCGCATTTTGGTAGAACCCCTGTTCTACGTGGAATTGATTACAGATATTCACGGGCAGTACGGACATTTCCTATCAAGTGGAAAGTTAAAAATGCTGATTTGTTATATCAACTTTAAAATAAACGCCATCCATCTTAAAAATAGATTTTTGCGAGATTTGTAAACTTGGGATATTTCTTTACCAACGCGCGCATTTAGTCCTAAAGTTAAGATAACTCTAATCTTAAATTGAGTTTTGTGTATAATGTTTGCTTACTCACTGCATTCATTAATAATCATGTAAGTTTTAATGCATTTTTAGTTTATTTTAGTTTTGGTTCCCTCTTATCTACCCTCACTTCCGTTTAGCATAATGAGGGCTTAGCGAGACATTAACGACGGAACTATGATATACGATAAATTTTCGGTATCGGGTACCATTGGTAACCGTAATAAGGATGCATTAAGATCAATATAACAAATAATCATTAAGAATATTAATAACAATGTTTTGAAGTAAATTTTTTTAGAATCGTTGTGGTTTCGATGAAACGAAAATGCGTTACGAAATCAATTGTCGGCGCTACAACTATACGGCGCTGTAACCCCTTTCCGAATCACGATTTTACTTTGTAGCCATGTAGTTGAAACTTCATTTTCATGAAGTTTCAGTTTCATGAAGTTTCAAATCACTATTCCAAAGAATTTGCACTTCATAATAAAAAAAAAAATCTTAATATAACATTAATTACAACAAAGTAAATTTGGGTCGAAATTGAGTATCCATCATTTCGCCTTATACAAAACCTTGTAAAAACTACTTGTAATCAAAGAAACCGCGCTTTAAAAACAGTAGTATTTTAACGAGTTATAAGCGACAAAAAACATCGAAAATGTGTCAACTCTATCACACACGCTAAGTAACCGTCTCGTATTATGAGAGGGGGTAAGTAAAATGTGGTGTTAATTTTCACACGAGCTTTTTTATCCGTCCCCTAGGGCGCTCCAATGATTGAACACAATCGGTGTACCAAGGATGTAGCCACTTATCTGCTCGGCGAAAATGTTTTCACAAAAACCTTGTGTTTTAGCGGAGACAAAAAAACTAAAAAGGAACTGATTACCTTAAGTAGCTGGCTCGTTTTTTGACACAGAAAAAATGATAACTTGAGCGGTAAATATAAGCTAAAATATCTGAAAGTTATTTTTGACGTATTCCAACATTTTTAACCTGTATTGTCAAGTACTATATCTATCTATCTAGGTGATAATATAGAATTAATTGAACAATAATAAAAGAACTCTCTAAAAATAGGTAGATAAAATTCCATATCTACCTATTTTTAGAAAGTTCTTATATATAAAAGTAGCTGCGATTTGTGACCAGTTAAAAAAGGTGTATTAGTAGTTATCTCATGTAAATTAATTATCTATTATAAATTAATCCATACAATTCCAAACAAATAAATTTTAATAAGTGTAATATTTATATATAAATAGTCAACAAATGTACATAAATAACCTCATAATAAAAATCACTTAAAACCTCGTAACACTAAAATATTGACAACACAAAAATACGTGACTATTTCTTACAAAACAATCTATTCCGGGTAACATTCGACCAATTGATTTAATACAAATAGGCTGTCACTCGGTAGTTGTGTGGAACTGTAGACGATCTTACGCAATTTAGTCTACAGTATTTTTTCTGGCACCACGCGTCAGCCATTGTTGGAAGATGGAGGATGCTATAAAAAACATGGTTCATGTACTACTTAAGGCCGGCACTTGAAACCAATTATACTTTTAACTAAGCTCGGCGGGGCAAAGGACCAAAATAAATTACAGGGCCGAACCATATTAGGTGGTTTTATCTCTATTGTATTGTAAGAGTTTGGGTATTTTACTTTAGATTAGTTCATAATAGTACTGATATAATAGTATGCAATTAGAGAAGAATTACGCCCAGCAGTATGTCGCACATAATGGGTTGAAGAGAGAAATAATTTTCCAATGAATGATTATAAACTTGCTCGAGTAATATATTTTAAATCAGACACACATTCAAATTTCAAATAAATAAATAAATATTGTATAGTAATATTTGTGTTTTACAAGATTGATACGGATAATATTGATTCTGAAAATGTTTATACTTCATTAAGTATTCCCGTAACCTTTAATAAATCAGCTCCAAACCAATTAAAGCGTCAAAAGTTCGTGGGAAGTTTAAACATGACATTCAGTAGAAACAGTAGAATATCACTGTTTGTGATGACTTATCCGTAGGCTGAACACACAGTAGGGTGATATCTTTACAATAATCACATGTACAAAAACGGCACAGATAATTATCTGAACAAACTCATATTAACTACTTGTATGTGTTGCAAAAAAATCGAGGAAAAAGACCCAAATAGAGCTCGAATGGGACTTAATGACTAACTTGAAAAATCTGGCTTTGAAAGTATAGTTCAATAATAAAACGATTTCCCAATGTTGTACCAATCTTTCTTAAATTTAGAAGAGATTTTAGAACTTGATAAAATTTATACGACGGAATTAAAAATGGATGCATTGTATTGATTCATGTAGAATGAAATCATGACAGCTCCGCCGGTCGTCACCATAATTGCATCACACGCATTTCCATTCACAAAAACTAACGTAGCCATTTCGACAAACAAACACAACAGGATTACGTTGCCACCTGTACTTTAAATTTAAAACCGGCATCACAGCGAAATGGATAACTCAATCAATGTCAATCGGACCGAGGCCGAAGCGAATTTAACAAGTCGTGTCCGTGTTGTTACTGGCTACGTGTTTGCGTACATGGTGTATGTAAAGGCGTGTGGGGTATATATAGCAGTAACTGTTATTGGGTAGCAGTATGACATTGGTGTCCTTAAATTCAAACCCCCCCATCATACATACTCTTGGTTTTTATGGCTAATGTGTATACCTGGAAATGATATAAAATGTGTAAGTTGTACTTTTATATATTGTATTATTTAATATTCGTGTGTTTTTTTTATATGTCTACCTAACGATAAGGCAGACGGGCTATCTGTTGGAAAGTAGACACCGAATAGACTCCGTGTAGACTGTTGCAAATTTGTGAATTTGCCACACCCGTGGAGTTGCGATTGCGTCGGCTTTGAAGAAGAGCTCTTTTTGCATAAGTAGACTTGTATATTGACTTGTATCTTTTTATTTTTTCTATCTAACGCGGATAAACTATAAATTAAAATAGCTAGGATTATAGCTATAAATTAAGCTAGGAGTAACGAGTACGTAGTACCAGTAATTTGTTACTAAAATACACTTCTATATGTGACTTTTATTCTTTCAAAGGTCGCTCGAAGTTTCCAACTGCGTCATTTGCTGTATTTATTAGAACTTCAAATAAAAGTGACTACAAAATTGTTTATCGTCAAACACTGCGTATAGAGTGTCCTTTATCAAAACGAAAAAAACCAAGTTGTGTGGCTCGCGCTTCAGTCCGAACAAGCTTGTCACTACAATGAATGTGCCCCACAAATCACCGGTTCGGTTGTAGGGGCATTTTTTGTCGCTTCGTTCATTTCGCAGTGAAATTGAGTTTGGGCTCTCGAAAATTTGACCCATAGGCTATGTCTGGACGTTCAAAAATCGATGGCGTTGTTTACACAAACAGATTGTTCCGATATGTCAAACAAGATGTTTTGTAGGTCGTTCGATTTTAGTGAATTTTGACGTTCGTGTTCATGACCGGAACGTTGGCATCGAAAGATTTTTTTTCTTATTTTTGACTTTTTATACATACATCTTCAGTCAATTCAGCGATCCAACAAGTTAAACGAAACGATCAGATCAAAGAAATATGCAGTCCATCAAGCCGTGACACTAAAAGCTTACCTATGGTCGCTTTTAAATGTGTTATTAATATACGTCCGAGGACTAAGTTGGAACGCCTTGTGTAAATATGTTTCCCTTACCACACCTTTTGAACTAGAATACAGTAGTGCTTAAAGCTAACGTTATTAGACAGAAATAGATGTGGCGATGGTGGCGCCGGCATCGAACCACGAAGGGTTGTAACAGGTTTCATACCTGTTCTTCAAAGTCATTAAAATCTCTTCGTTGACAAATTTATCTTTTTTTCATCATTTACATTACTCGGCTATATCTCTCTACGTCAGAATAGGTGGCCTCAGCCTTCTTCATTCCACAAACTAGATCAATAATGATTGGTCCAGTTAATATAAACAAGAGTTGTTTTTTTTGTGTTGCAGAAGCTTCAAACGGTATATTATAAGATACTTCATCTACTAGTTAAATGCCCTCTATTCTAAATTTCTGATCTTTACCTTGTATAGTCATTGACATGAATCCATATCTTAATAATCTAAAATAGCATGATAAAAATTGTGGTTTCCAAATCTCAGATACAGATGTGGTCATATTCTTAAAATTAAATACAACTTTATCTTCAACCTACGTAATTAATTAAAAACATAATATTAATTTATTATTGTAATGAAAAGCGTTAAATTTCAACGGCATAAACAAATGGATACCGCTTTTGGCGAGAATATTAACATTAATAAATCAGTGAATCAACCCTGAGGAAAATATCACATTATCATTTTGGTTGTATGGTCATCAAAAGACTTATAAACCCAAATTTATTACTGACTATATGTAACTTGAACTCCCGTGTATAATTTCAAAGTTTTTGCTCGTAAATCTCTACGGATTTAATTTTTATGTGACATGCGATGGGTTTTGTGTATCTTTAAGAATAAGCCCATAATACCTCAAGTGGTCTAAAGATCGTTACCGTACACGAGTCGTAAAATATTTTAGTGCTTGGTAAAAGAACATTTTCGATAATAAGCTTTCTATGAGATAACTTGCTTGAACCATAATTATATGTTTCAAAAACATCAAAGTACTCGGTTTAAATCTTAACTTCCGCTGCCATCCATAATGTGGTGATCTTAAATTTCTGGGTACATAGAAGCGAATCTAAATTAATTTTATAATTACAAGGTAAAAATAGACATCGTACAAACAGACAAAAAATATATAAATCCATTTGTATTTGTACTGAAAATATTCTCTATTTTCTGGAACCTTCATATTAAGTTTATTCGTTTTGAATTGATGCAATATCAAACACATATTACTAATTTCTAAAAATTATGTTTACACATGTAATAACTTTAAAAAGTGTTCATATTCCATTCTATTCATATTGTACTGATTTTATTATTCCTGGTGCAAATTAATAAATGTAAATTCTAGTAAATTTTACACATTAGTGTGTATTATACTCATTATGTTGTTTTTTATGTGATAAGACGTAAATAAATCAAACAGAAGTAATCTGTTCGATATATTTCTTTTTATTACATTGTATCATTTACATAAAAATTAAATTAAACAAAAACACACATTTAAGTCATTCTTTTGTAGATAATTTAAGCGTCATTATAAATTCATTAAACACTTCGGATTAATGAGAGCCGTAAAATAAAATTAATATATTCATTTAGAGCGTTATGTCACACGCTACACTCAGATGTAGATAAACATGTATAACAACAAATTAATATGTTTCTAACTAATATTTTAGATGGATACAGACCAGCGTTTCAAACGCGTCGTTTTAACGACGCATTTGGAAATCCGACAAATAGTGTCCAATGACGGTTATTAAATGTGAATAGTTGGCAGTGTGCATGCTCCAAATATATTATACATATTTTATGGTACCTCTGGTAATAGTAACATTTTAGATACAATACAAAATAATACAATATAAAACATCTTTTTTGTACATCAAATCAAGGAGACACATCAAATAAAAGAGGAGAAAGAGAAAGTCGGTCTTATCACTAACATAGCGATCTCTTACAGAAAACCTTGGTGGCTGAAAGAAAACTTTTAAGATACTAAAGAATGTAGGAGTGTATAAAACTATAATTGGCTGGCTAAATAAAAATGTTAATATATGAGCAGTTAATGTAAATACAGAGCTGAGGTAATAACATAAAGAAAATATAAACGTATTTAGGCTTATATATATTGTATATATGAACGTATATATATATATATATATGTTCGAAATACACGCTTTCTACGCACATAGCCCCGCACTAGAATTTTCTCCTGTGTCGTGGGTTCTATGGTTACATATATTCGACTTTATCAATATACCAACACCTAGACCCAGAACAGAAATCTAAATTCATAATTTAGATGTTTGTTTGGCAGGGGTTCGAACCCGGAACCCACCCACATCAGACCGGTGTGGTGGCCGCTCCGCCACACGGGTCGTCATTTTGGGCAGGTAGTTGTTAGAGCATTACAAACGCTGCGTTTCAACAGCTCGTTCGCCAAATTTAAGTATTCAGAATATTAGTTGTGTTGTAGGCGTGTTATTCCAGAACTAATTAACATATTCAAATTTCTTACCACTCCTTATGGATTGTTTCTGCGTATAAATACAATCATATAATTTATGTCAATTTTATTACCATAAGATTGTTGCGGCCTGCGGTGCTGACTGTGATGAAAGTATTTATGTTATACAATATAAATTTATTAATATGACACGTATTATAAGTAATTAAAAATGTTTTAATGACTTATAGCGTAAGGTCTACAGGTATTTTGTGAAGATATTTTGTCAATTTGATGACCTATAAGAATATTTAGAATTTGAACTCGAGGGCCACGAAACATGCTTGGCTTTGTAAGAATCAACGTTGAGTGAAAATTAGTTACAATTTGCAGCAAAATCTTGCGACCTGATAAAATAGAACAACGCCAAGCGAATAACCCTTAAAGTAAAAGTTTCGTGGCCAAGAATTAAATTAAATATTTTACAATCTTTTACTAAGTTGTTTCGTCGATCTGTAAGGTTTCGGACACTCGAAGTTTCAGTTTAGATCAATTTACAATTATATGTCTCTAAATTATTTGGAATGTGATAGAATGAGCAGTTCCTACGTTTCAGTGGAAGGGTGTGGTTACCGGCTTACTTCCATATGAGGCGTTCGTTCATTCATTAGTTCTCGGTAGTAGCAACGCATCTATGATTGACTTCAGATAATGCCCCCGTTCTGTATGAAGTTGCTTATACATGACAATGGGCAGTAGTGGCCACTTACCATCAGGTGGACTGCACGCTCGATTGCTACTTAAATCTTATAAAAAAAAACAACTATACTTCTAATTTATCATTCCAATAATGTTATAATACAGGTAGTTCCAAGTGAGTCCTGAAAGCTTAAAACGCACCAATGTGTCATGTTGTCAAATATGGCTTCCATCCTTTTAAGATTAGTTTATGTTAAAGACTATAGCGATACTTAATAACACGTCGAATAAATTATCGATTGCTTCATCTATAACAATAAACTAAAATAATAGAGCCAATGATAAAAGATCATTAAAATTCAAATTTATCAATATTTCAAACAAAGGCCCAACTTAATAAAGTTTCCATTATAGACACACGAGGTGATACAACTTCGCTTAATTAACACCGAATACTTGATTTACGTTACGATCGCGCAATAATGTTTATTATTTGACATTTTTATTTATATAGGCAATAAACGACTCTATCAGTCGTTTGGAATAATGACAATAATAGCGAAAAGCTTGTAACTGTATAATGATATAATTAATACAAAATTATTGCGATGAATACTTTGAATGATTTGATTGTCGTTGTATAGAACCAAAAATTTATTATTAAATGCCAAATTATTTATGATTATTAATGGTATATTATAAATTGTTTATGTAGCGATGAAAATATGTTGATGGCTTAATAAAACATATGTTTTTGAAGTGAAACTTCCTTAGCATCGTTGTGATTTAAAACTCGATGAAATGAAAATTCGTTACGAAAGCAGTTGTCGGCGCTACAACTAGACGGCGCTGTACTTCTTTCTGAATCACGCTAACAATTTTACTTCGTAGCTTGTATAAGTTTTGAAAACCTTATGCTTAAATATATATTATTATCTATTGTTATTAAGTTTCACCTCTGCTTTCTGTGAACTGCACACACACACATTATT
>MOOZ01001380.1:158412-169003 GCA_002930495.1 Cecropterus lyciades | reverse complement strand
GTTTCACCTCTGTCTTGTGTGAACTGCAGACACATTATTTTTTACTATAGATAGCTTTTAAGGGACACCCTTTGTGGTCCAACTCCAGTGGTTTAAGCAACAAAGCTACACATATGCCTTTGAACTACATTGTCAAGGACTGTTGTGTTCTAAATTGAATGATAAGGGAAGTTTACTTATATGAGGTGGTTTGTTTAGTCAACAGGGAATAGGTACGCATCTATGGTCTATCTCAGGTAGGGTTCCAACCTTATCTGTAATTGATTACATATTTCCATAGACAGCAGTGGGCACTCTAGAGGCCGCAACAGTCCCACATCAAGTGGATTGTTTGCTTGATTGGTAGTTATATATTTAAAAAAATAATGATTTTACTTATATATATAAAAAACAATGTATTATAAAAGTATGTTAGTGTCAATATCAGTTATAACAATATCAATGTTCGCTGTCTCCTACAGCTGCAGTGCAGCTAGACAAATACTTCATAATCCTGTCGCCAAGAAACAATGCACGTACCTAGTGCTGTTTGTCGTTTCTCGGACTCAAGACAAATCTACGACGGACCAAAGACGTGATTTTCAACAAAGCGTACCAAGTATTTAATATCATAAAGTGCCTTTTTTGAATCTTTTTAAAATATTCCTTTATATTAAGTACTAGGTATGTCTTGCGTAATAATTTTTGATATATAAATGGATTTTAATTAAACAACCACTAAATGTTAAAAAAGATACATACATATAGAAAAATGTTATTACACTTATGACGGATTCTTTAATATAAACCCATAAAACTGTCTATCTACTTAGTATTGTAATATAACTCCAATGACTTATATAAAATCGTTAATTGCGAATATGTGATTTCCATACATTTGGAAGCTTTAACCGGTATATTCAATCTTTGGCGCCTCTTTAATTTTATGTACTCCATTGTATTGTAACCCTAAAATTGACTGAGTAATGATTATGGATTATAAACATACTTTCAATCTTCTATATTATCTTGATTTAATGTAAATACAAACTCATCAATTAACAAACAGACAAAAATTATACAAATAATAAAAAAAAAAACGTTTATTACTTATTCTCAGCCCTCCAAACTTTTCTTTTTTATAAATATAAGCAATGTAGAGACACCACGAATTTCTTCTATTACAATAAATAAGCTTGTAAATATTGAATGATTAAACATTATATTTATTTTACAAATTAATAATTATTTTTTTAGTATTGTAGAAAAAGTTTCTGTTTTATTCATATATTTTTGTGAACAAGGTCTCCACTGATTACGTCACTCTAGTAGCTAATAAACTATTGGGCTTACTAATCTTACTTATTTACTAGATCCCTTTGTTTTTAGCAGTACAAACTCGTAGTGCAGATGACAGTTTGAATTATATATGATATTGTTAAGTTTCAAGAGAAAATTAACGTTTAAACTATTACAAGGTTAAGTCGAACACTATATATGATGAAATCCACTTACTCAATGCGATTTGAGACGACACACTTCATAATTCAAGTTATGATTATATTATTGTAAATAAATAGAAGGAGAAAATATAAGGAGAGAATGAAACAGTTACCAATTCGCACTTGGCCAACGCGGTGGACTATAGCCTTATAACTCTCTTATTCTGAGAGAAGACTCGTGCCCAGCAGTGGGACATTAATGGGTTGACGATGAATGACGTAGTTAGGTAAAATCGATCTAAAAATCATCGAAAGACCATTCAAAGTGAATTCCGGAAATGATAGAGCAAAATTCTAAAGTATCAGTCAGAACACTCGTTTCAAGACCGCTCACGTTATTGCCAGTTATAAGCATCTCGTTGTCACGATTTCGGCGAAGATTATAAAATTGACTTCACATGCAGCTATACTACTTGACCTGTGACCCGGACCGACTAACACCGATGTCAGCTCATCATATACTTAAGTGAAAATCACGACAACGATGAATTATCTTGACTTGAAACGGGAATCACAATCCAGTTTAATAACACTTTATAGGTATAATATTGATAACCTTGATTTGAAGGTGTTGAAGCTATTTGAAGGTGTAACGACGCGAATAGGGAGACCACTGGCACTTCTTTTGATACTGCGTTTACATTACTCTGGTTTGAAGTATATTCTTCTATTATTCTAAGAAGCACGCTAATCCAATGGGATCAGCTTGCTTTAAGGAAGTAATGTACTTCATATACCTATATTATGTTTACGTTTAGTTACAGATATCCATGAGTACCTAAAAATAACTGGACTGACTGACTGGAATATTGGCGGATATTTTTTCTTGTTTTGCCTGGGTATGTATAACACATATATCAACAAATCAAAATAAATCATCAACTAGTCAACTCGAACCTTGGATGTTTTTAAATTGCTCGATAGCCTAGAAAATTCACGAATTACTTCTGTTAATTTCACTGATCACAAAATTTCATGATTATGAATATCGAGATTTAGCTCTTCTTTCCTGGATACCTCAATTCATCTACTCTCAGTGTAAATTGATCGAGTGATATTTGAGTCATTAACAAAAATGGTCCATTCGGTGTTTGATAAAGAAACACTGATTCAAATAGATGTATGTATGTGTCTTATTCGCTATGAATAGCATTGTGCTGGCGCGGCTCATCCAATCGCACGACGTTGGAGTCAGAGGCTACGTACGTCACATCACTCATCGCGCCCTTTTACCTCTAACGTGTTCCGTACCTTACGGGAACTTAGACCTCTCTCTTCACAAGTTAATTTCAACCTCACTCCCATAGCATAAAGCTGCGTTTCTATTGAGACTAACCTATAATTGTGTTTTCAGTGGCATTGGGGAGTCAGCCTTGCCTGGAAGTGATTAGGTTCAAGTTAGGTCGTGATGGCTTAGTATACTAATGATGGTTACAGAGTGAGAACAGGCTACGCGGTAACGTGTCGGTTTGTAATTCAATAAGGACTACCTAAATTGACTCGGATGCGCTTCGAGCTTGTGGGCCGGCTAATTTGTTGGCAAACATATTGTTTGATGGACCGGCGGGCCTGTTAGGTAATCTCGTTCGTGTGAGAAATATGTAATTTGCACGCGATTGTTTTTATATTTTATTAACTGCAATAAACACACAAAATGTGTTTGATTCATGATGAGGGTGATAAAATTTAATTATTTGTTAATTTACTCTACTTTTCTGTGTTCCAATTTCGACTCTTTCGGAAGGATTTCGACTCTATTGATATACAGGCGAAATGGTTTTCATAACAGTCTGACTTCTGAGTTCAGGCTACAATCCCCGGCCAGACAGTTTGTTTTTTTTTTTTTTTCTGAAACTGGGTAGTTATTTAGTTGTCTCTGTTGGTATCCTTGGAGCAACCACGGGACAAGAAATACTAATGTGGGACAAGATTTATATTAGTAATAATTAGTAACTATGACTGAAGTAAGGTAGGATACAAATTTAAATATATGCTTCGGTATTATTATTCGTTACTTCGATTTATTTTCTCATAGTCATAAAAATTTACGTCATTTAAATTTTTATAGAAAATACCATGAGTGGCAATATAAATTTAAAATTCACAGCTTTGTTTCTTTCCGAAACATCGAGAATCATGATTATTCTTAGAAAGTCTCATAAATCACTAGTAACTTTGAACAGTTTACGAGGCTTAATATATTGGCGGTAAAATAAATTGGTGTGGTTTAATTAACAGTTTCAAGGATTATGATTTATTGTTGAAAATATTATAATTACCTTTGCTTCGATTTAATTTATGCACATATTGTTTGGACCTTCCGCTTGAGGCGTGACGGTCATCGATTTTGGTAATCAAGTTACGATGTGCTTTTTATGGCTTATGTACAGACATACCTAATTGCCTACATAGCTATAAAATTACAGTTGACTGGTGTATGCAGTACGGTACAAAGAATGTTTTTGACGTGATAACGTTGTATAAATCGATGAACGCCGGCTGCACGCATGAAAAAGTGTCACGTTCTGCCTGAGCCTGAGCGTGCAAGCGAGAGCACAAGTTGTAAAGAAATTGTTAATAGCACATTGCTGCCTGTATAATTATGTAATATTATGGTATTATAGAATATATTATTATTATGTAATAATGTGTAATATTTAAATTAACGAGTGTAAATAAATTTGAGCTTATCGTAAAGTTATAATTTTTAATAAAATCTTTCTTTGTATTTTACAAAAAAGTTATAGTTCAGTCATAAATAATTCAATCCAATTCATAAAAGTATACAATTTTTCATCAATGTATATTTATTACGTTATCGCATAAAAGAAGCGTCCGTAAACCGACTTTACGGCAACCAATTTTTTTTTTATAATATTGAAGTAGCAAAAGAGTATGAAGTATTGATGGTAAGTGAATTGAAGTTTGAAGGTGGTAGAACTTTTTGTGGTTCGACTCAGGAAGCACTATTTCTGCCTCATAACAGCAGTATTATGCGCTGCTGTGTTCTGGTATGAACGGTGTAGTTAGGGTGACAAACTTATCCGAGGCATTCCATCTTAGACCTCAGGAGTAGCAACCCATCTGTGGCTAACGTAGCTGTGAGACTTTGATCTTACCAAGGGTTGATTACAGATGTCCTTGGGTGGCAGTAGCCACTTACCATCAGGTGGGCTGCATGCTCGTTTGCTATTTTAATTAGATAAAAAAAGCAATTCTTACATTGGCCCCGGATAGGACTTTAACTTTATCTGGGGTTGACTACAGATGTCCATGGGTGGCAGTGACCACTTAACATCAAGTGTACTACACGCTTCTTTGCTACTTCAATATTATAGACGAAATAAGGACTGCCTACAATCATAGAATCTCTTCAATCTACAATTATATTACCTTAGTAAGAAAATAAGTAAATTATTCAGTAACATTGTACGTGTCATTATGTATGAATTTGTTTAATATAGCCGGTTTTATCAGGTGGTAGAAACAGTGTAGTTAGACAGGGTAGGCACTACCGCCTCACGTATTTCTAACGTGAAGCAGTTCTTGTGTTTCGGTTTGAATGAAAGCGACCGTCTTAATACTCAAGGGGACTAACGCATCTGTAACCAACTTCATACAGAACAGGGGTTATATTTGAGGATGAGATGATCGCCTCATACATACATGAGCCGGCAACCACACCCTTCCAACGAAACGCAAGCACTGCTTCACGCTAGAAATAGGTATTGCGGTCGTACCTCCCCGGTCGAACTACACTGGTCCTACCACCTGTGGTAACACAGTAGTGTTAGCAGTGTTAGCAGCAGTAGCTGCCACTACCACTACCTACTACTCTGCTACCACTGAGAGCTAAGTTAGAAAAGAGCCAAGTTAAGAAGCGCCCTTCTTATAAGTATTTTATTCTTCCTTCTTATTGCCTTATACATCCTTATTCTTCAAACAAGAACACCAGTGTTAAGCATTGCTTGCTTAAAACGAATATTATTCGTTAATTAAGCGTAGTAGTGCCGCTAGAGTCGACCTGTGAAGGGTTTCTACTGCCTGTATAAACGTCGTCATCATCAATGAGATCAAACGTAACTTAGAACCATTCTGTTTAAATGAGCCCATAAACAAGAAGCTTATAAGGAGAAATTTTGCAAAATTCATTTTCAAGCCACATTTCATCAGTTCACCGTAGACCCCAAAAATATACAGTAGCACCCTTTTGTTGGCATTAAAAGGTGCCGCTCGCGTGCTACTTACATTTTCTCGTAGATTTTTTATAGGCCTTTCCAATGTTTCGCAAATACACCCTACGAATATTGTCAACACATTAACTCCGTAATGGAGGCCTATTTTTAGATTGTTTTTCGAAGACACTATATTTGTTAGTTACCGTCAACAGGGCGACTGTTACACCGATACCGAATTGCTTCTGTTTGTAAAGTGACATCGTAACAAGGTACAATGCTATGTATATATTTTAGTTCAAAAAGTGTGGTTGAGGCAAAAATACTTTAAAGTGTATCCATGGGTGGCTGTAATTTCTTGATAGGTGGACTGCTGGCATTTAATAAGCAGACTACAAGTACACTTATAAGTCAAAAAGGAAAAACCAGTAGACTTTCAATTTATAAACGAATATTTAAGCAATAATGTATTTCTTTCGCCAATTTTTCTATTAGCACATAATTGTATTTTCATAATAATAAACTGTCAATTACATATTGTTTTAATATTGGCAAAGGCAATATTTAATATTAATTAATATAACAAAAGCAAATTTTGGTACGTATTCTTCTAGCGTTGTTACTATTAAAATTTTATTACTCCATTGTAGGTAACTATTTAGTAACCTAAGCCAAATCTCTTTTTATTCTGATGGATTATCGTTGAGTTACAGTATATTTTAAACTGTAGAGTCCCAGTTTGTTTTTTTTTTATTTTATTTTCGAACACGAAAAATAAACTATACAAATATGGTACAGCACAGTGTAACAGCCGCCTAAGCACAACATGTTTAGTGCGACACGCGACCGCCACGTGCGTTGGCGCCTTTATCCTCATCCTGACAAACTATGCACATTCACAACTCGTCGCATTTCTGACGAGTGTTGGATTTTATTGGATTACGTCGCATACGTTCGTATATCGTCTATCTGCTATCTTGTACGAGCAGAAGCTTTATCTGGGATTATAACACATTTTCAACAAAACTACAGGCTTTAGATTGACGCTCCCATCTCCCTAGTCATAAAACCGTGGAATAAATAGGTAAGTGTACACAAATACAAATATTCCGCTACTTGAAATCATAATTTACACAGCTTCCTGTTCGGGATTTGAAGTAAATCTAAGTATCACACCGATTTGATGACCGCTCCGTCACGCGGATCGTCAAATTTAATATACAATTCGAGTATAATTCGATTTTACTCTGAATAAATTAAAATTTTGGAAACTATAAACATTTGTGACATTGATAGTCAGTTTTAAAAAGCTTTTAGCTTTAGTAAATAAGAGATAAATCTATTTCTTTTTGATAGAAAATCCTTTAACATTACAATATAAACAATCAACACGTAGAAATGCTTATACGAAACTGCGCTTTTCAAAATAATGTAAACGATCCAATCGAAAATTTCCATGAGTACTCATGAGATCCATTTGAATTCGATTTCGCTTTTAAATAACACGACACTCAATTCCTACTCCACTCAGACCAATTCGGATTTCCGGTATTTTCAAGCAATAATACTTTCACCGTTTGTTCATGAACAAACGATGAATGTATGTGCGATATTCCAATAATTATCGTAATACAGTTAATTGTGAATCTGGATAAAAATAAGTATATTTTTGGAACAAATACACTTTTCATTTGCATAGTGACTCTGCATAGTGATATGAAACATATTTTAATTTACTCTTTATGTTTCTTCCTTAATAATTCATTAATTTTTGGGAATATTTTAATATTTATATTATATTCTTATGGAGTTCCATTTTACTATACTGCTTCAGAAGGGGGGTTTTTTTTCGAGCATAAGTACGCATGTATGTATGTATGAAAATTTCTTTGGCTGGTCTACAGCCCAAACGGATTGACAGATTATAACACATATGACATCATTGAAATGGACTCAGTTTTCACAGTGATATAGCCTATTTATGTAAGGCGGCTGAGGTCTTAAAAAAGGAGGGATAGGAACATTTCTTTGCAATAATAACAATATGAATATCAAATGAAAGCTAATAAATAGATTATTACGAATATATGTACGTATATTATAACACTTATAGGTTACTATTTTGACGTAAGAGCAGTGATTGCCTAATGGTAGCGTAAACTCGGCGTCTCATTCGAGGGTCCGAGGTTCTAATCCCAGGCACGCACCACAGATTTTTCCTAAAATTATGTGCGTATTAGATATTAATTATCACTACTTTACGGTGAAGGAAAACATCGTAAGGAAACCTGCACACCTGAGAGTTCTCTAAAAAAAAGAGTTCTCAAAGGTATGTAACGTCTACCAATTCGCTCTTGGCCAGAGCGGAGGACTATAGTCTAAAACTCTCTCATTCGTGCCCAGCAGTGGGACAATTATGAGTTGACGACGACGATTTTGACGCAAACTCCCAAAAGGCGTTAAGTAGATTATTATAAAAACAAAAATAAATATAATTTCTTATTTTACATTGTACAAGGTTTTGTGTGTGGAACATGGGAGGCACTTATGTATGAGTATTTGTGTACAACATTTATGAAGTGCCGCTAGCAGCTTCCTACGGTGCATCAGCACTTGATGCGATGTGTCACCCTTCAAACCCGAATAGGTCTGTGACCTAATAAAATAGGTCTATATTTTGATTTAAAGGTTGAGACAATCAAACTAGGCATTACAGATAATATCATAAGAGTACCTCAATCCTACTTCTGTTGATAACGGATGGCTATAAGAGACTTTCCTATTCACACATCAAGATCTTTTAAATAGATTGGATGTATTATGAAAACAAAGCTTATTGAACCCTAAACCATTATTTTCTCACTATAAAGTAGTGAAATAGCCATCCAATCCATCCGTATTTTAAATACTGAACATTTCAATAGGTTCTCGATTCCACTCTAGCCTCTTGATTCCGTTCCATACGAGCCATTAACTTATTATGATGAATGGCTCATACATTATTAATAAGGTTTTAATTTCTGTTCTAATTTACTTTCCCTGTTTATATCTCTTATTCCTTTAATGATATATTTTAAACGGTACTACGAGTAATATTCTCTAAACAGGCACTTCACACAGACTCGACTCGAGCCTTTTGAATCTGTTCTATCCGATAGCTCTTGAACTGTGGTTTGTCTGGCGTATATGGCTAGGGTTGGCGGTTTAACTTTTTATAAAAGTATAGTTTATTCTGCCTTCATATCCTTAATTTCTATTTTTTTTATAATTTGGAAGTTGTAAACAAGCATACAGTGCATCTGATGGTAAGTGGTCATTGCTGCCCATAGATATGTGTGAGCGACTTTATATTGAACAGTAACTCTATAGTATATGAAGTCAATCACAGATGCGTAATTCTATTATATATAAAGTCAATCACAGATGCGTTACTGCTCCCGAGGATTAAGATTGTCGTCTCATTTAATAGTGAGCCGGCAACCACACTCGAACCAACGAAACACAAGAGCTGCTTTACGCTAGAAATAGGTGTGACGGTGGTACCAGTCCGGTCAAACCATACTCGATCTACCACTTTTTAAATATTAAATTTATTTTACTTTATTATAAACAACTTGTATCTAATCTACTTTAGCTTGTAGTAACCAAATAGTTCAGGAGCCGTTCCAAAAGACGATATCATTTGCTTGCAGAGTTGCTAATATATGCCTACATTTGAACGCCGTGTAAACATTGCATTGTCAAGGACATTTAAATTAATATATAGTACTAATATGTAGAGTTCTCTGAAATTATTAAGCATTTGTAACCAGGAGTATTTCGGACGATAATTGATTCGAAGTTTTTCCTAACGAATACCTACATTTGTATGCCGTGTAATATCGTTCTTGAATAACACCGCTCCCTGTTTTCCCGTGGATGTCGTTGTGACTAAAATGTATCGCCGGATCTTCCCGTATAACATTAACACCCATTGCAGACACCAAAACGCATAGTAGGTGCGATGATAAATGATAATAAACACCTATAGGGGGGGAGACCTATCTCCAGTAGTGGACCTTAAAAGGTTAATAATTATATTATACCTATGAAATTGCCGCTTTCATGAAATAAATGAAGCGTATTTTTTATATATTTTTTATTTCTATTAATCAAAGTAATCACCCATACAATCAATGCATCTTTGCCGACGCATAGGTAGCTTATTAATGCCTTTCTTCAAGAAATCAGCTGGACGGGAGGCAACAAATTCTTCAAAGGCATTTTGTACTGCCTCTCGGGTATTGAATTTTTTCCCCGCTAAGAAGTTATCTAAATTCTGGAAAAGTAGAAGTCTGTAGACGCAAGGTCTGGTGAGTACGGCGGATAACGGAGAACTTCCAACCCCAACTCTTGTAGCTTGGAGACCGCCTGCTGTGCAATATGAGGTCGCGCGTTGTCGTGTAGGAGCAGTGGAGTGGTTAATCGTTCGGTTGACCAAAACTGTTTGGAGACATGAGGGCTTCTCCATCATTGTGTTCAGTCCTTCATAGCACACATCAGGTGTAATGCTCATCCCATTTGGTAAGCAGTTGTGATGAATTACACCCACGTTATACCACCAAACAGTGACTATCACTTTTCTAGGAATAAGTTTAGGGGTAAGTTAGGGCATTGTTTGGGTGCTGAACCAGAGTATAACCAACTTGCTGACGCTTACGATTCTCGAACAGATTCATTTCTCGTTACAAGTAACAATGCGGTTCAGAATTCCTTCATTTGTAAGCCTGTAGAGTAGTGCAAGGCACGTCTCGACGCGTACTTCGTCGCTTCGTCGCAGGCGATCATTGAGTTCGTGGGTACCCATTTGTCAAGCTTTTTTACCTAGCCAATTTGACGCAAATCTACCAATATTGTTTTGATGCTAACGTCGAAAGCTGCTGTTAATTCAGCCGT
>MOOZ01001380.1:146865-157699 GCA_002930495.1 Cecropterus lyciades | reverse complement strand
TTCATTTGTAAGCCTGTAGAGTAGTGCAAGGCACGTCTCGACGCGTACTTCGTCGCTTCGTCGCAGGCGATCATTGAGTTCGTGGGTACCCATTTGTCAAGCTTTTTTACCTTGCCAATTTGACGCAAATCTACTAATATTGTTTTGATGCTAACGTCGAAAGCTGCTGTAAATTCAGCCGTAGATTAAGTATCATCAGCTTCCATGACCGCCTTTAATTCGTCATTGTCGACCAAAGTTTTCGGACAACCATGGGGTTCATTTTTGAGGTCAAAATACCCAGAACGGAAGCGGGCGAACCAATAACGGGTGGTGCGTTTGTTTGTAGTGTTCGCTCTGAAAACGTCGTTGATGTTGCGTGCCGCTTGTGCTGCTTTGTTGCCACGACGGTACTCATACTACATAATAACTCGATTTTTTAACGTATCCATGACGACGAAAAATGTTCGATTGCGATGAAAACAAAATACTAACTATTAAACAAATGACGATTTTAGAAATAATTCCATGTTTTTAAAATAAAATAAAATTTTATATATTTATTTAGAATGGTCTATTTACTTAACTTTCATTCATGTGATACCTATATTGTCATGACAGTAAAAATGTCAACGCTCCTCCCCCTTTTTCACTTATTTCATACGTCACAATCCGTTCAGCCGTTTAGGCTGTAGCTCCAAATAGTGACAAATATATGGACATATCTATAAAAAACATAATTATATATATACGCTTGAAAAACATTACCCTCCTTCTGACGCAGTCGGGTAAAAACAAGATGTCCATAAAGATCTCGTACTGTAGACAATTGAACAATGTATCAATCGAACTGCCGAATGAATTATCATTGCTATCATATTGGTTCATATTAATCCATATATACAACCCATGTGTTCCCAGAATGCTGGAAACATTATTTCGTTGCATAGCATATATTAAATAATAAATAAATTTAGCACTTATATTATTATATAAATTATTTTCCGATTTATTAGTATTTTATATTTTAAACTGAATGTTTGAAAAGCCACTCAACGCGAGCTCCACTCTAGCCTTTTGATTCCGTTTCATACGATAGCTGTTGAACTTTGTTTGTTTTGTCTGGCTCATATATTATTACTAGGGCCGTCGTGATTCTTATTTACTTCTTTGTAAGTGCATTTTTAAATATTAACTTACTCTTACAATATTTCTGTTGCTGTGATTAAACCATTAACGTCGTGAATATTTTTTTAGATCCAGTGGCATACGCATGAATAAGAATGAATGAGAAAATTTATATTATTTATTTAGTTCTGGTAAACATTAACATTACTCGTATTGTGTTGCGGACGATGGCGTCATTAGTTATTAATAAATTAAATTAAATAAGTTAGGTAAGAGAATGAAATGATCTTCCTCTCAGAGTTCTTAATGGCCGAAACAGACCTGATGATCCCATATATCCACACAACAAGACGAGGTATTCCAATGCCAGCCAAAAAATGTATCAAGCGGAAGCACAACTGATTCACCTGCAAAGCTAAAACCCGCGGAGTTCACGGATGTACACGGATCTACAGACATCATGCGCTATTACACAAAGAACAAGAATACAAAGAAGACAACTCAACCGCACTAGTAATGAGCGTCACAACAAAGAAGACGCCTTCGGTATTGCATAAGACCTGCCAGGTGAAACGCGGCGGTCTACGGGGGGGAGATAATTATGCGCGCCCTCTCGGATGAAGGGTCCACGGTGACACTAATAGATGAAGAGTTAGCAAACCAACTCACCGATAACGGATCGTAGCAACCTTTGAACATAAAAGGCATCAATGAGCAAAAAAGAATACAGATCAAGACGGTCGAGATTAAAGTAACAGGTCTACGAGAGCGAGAAGTATACGCCATCACAGCCTGCACCGTACGAAGACTAAGCTAAATGAACAACGTATACCGCACAACTTAGAGCGGCATGCGTACCTGCGCACCATACGAGAGAAGATCTGCACAGGGAAAGCCAAGCCTCGCATAAAAGGGACCGATATCTGACACCTAATAATATCGCAACAGCTACGCGTCGGCCAGAGAACCGAACCCGCAGCATCTCGGACGAAGCTGGGTGTTACATGGATCGGCACCAAGAAGAGCGATCTATCAAGACCAAGCAGCAGTACTTCACATCTGCAAGCACAAGCGACACACAATTACAAAAGCTCGTCGAGTATCATTTCGATGTAGATTCGCACGAACTACGACAGCGACAGCCAAGAGGATAGCAAGAGATTGTCAGTATTACAGTAAAGTAAGGTTGGAACTAGGTCACCGCGCCTTCACCTATTGTGGGGTTGATTACTTTGGGCCCATGACGGTGACCATCGGACGAACATATGGAAAAAGGTGGCGTGTATTATTTACAACAAAAAAAAGGAGAGGCTGGCCGTACGTCATATACTCCGATAATGCTACTAATTTCAGAGGGGCAGACGTAGAATTAGGAAACGTTTACGAGTCCTGGATATCTGCATTACGAGACTTCGGTATGCAATATAACATCGAGTGACGTTTTATACCGGCGGGAGCGCTGCACATGGGGGGAGCTTGGGAGCGCTTAGTGCGTTCAGTAAAAGTAGCACTAATCACCACGCTTAAAGAAAGGGCCAAAGAAGAGATACTGCAGACCTTAATAACCAAGGCAGAATACAGCGTGAATTCACGACCACTCACGCACGTCTCCGTAGAAGTCGACGACGAAGAAGCATTGACGGCGAATTATTTCCTTATCGGCTCATCCACGGGGCTACCCTGGACGGGACCATGCACCGAGGCGGACCGCAGCAGTTGGTGAAGAGCGCAGGTGGGTGGCACATGGTGGTCGACAGCGCGCTGCCTCGCAACACTTGGCCGAGAAGAGTCATCGAGCGAGTGCACCCGGGACCAGACTGCATCATCCGGCCCGCAGACGTCCGCATCCGAGGAGGTGAATTCAAGAGACTTGCAACTAAGCTCATCGTCCTACAAATGGAAAAGGCTTCGACGAGTCTGCGCCGGGGGAAGACTGTTGCGGACGACGGCGTCATTAGTTAATAATAGATTAAATTAAATAAATTAGGTATTATATTAGAATATTAAGAATATTTTTATTATATTAAGAAAAAATTTAAGTAGATGTATACGTATTGGCTGAGAGGCCGCCTCTGCTACACTACACCCACCTACTACTGCGAGCCTTAAAAAAGGAGTTAAGCTCGCTTGATTCATTGTTTTATGATTAATTATGATTAATTTAATAAGATTGAAGAGCGGAGATCGAAGTTTAATTACACTGCTACAAACTACATTCTACACATTGTGTATTTTTTTTTGAGAAATTTAAGTTCAAAATTGTTGATTAATGGTTGTATTTTTGTTTAAAATGATTAACCAGCTCATAATAGTGTCAAAGTAATTCCTACTGGACAAAAGCAGACTTTTTTTTTGTAAAATTGAAGTAGCAAAGAAGCATGCAGTCTCCTTGATTGTAAACGATCATAGCCTCACATGGATATCTGTAATGAACGCCAAATATGATTATGGTCCTACATGAGGTCGGCCACGGATGTGTTGCTACCCCTGAATATGTCTCCCTTAAAACACCCCCCTCATATTAATAATATACTTACTAATACTAATAGTATGTTAGAATAAATAATATATAAAACTACAAATTAATTTTAATTATGAAATCCGTTTGCTTTTATAAATTTCATTACTAACTATTTCAAACGAAATTTATTATCCTTTGATTCAACAAGATACGTAGAAACATTACAACATTTGAATATTTTATACTGTAAGTAGTCTAGCCAATTAGTCTAGCTTCGACAAAGATAGAAAAGGTGAACGTCTCGTCTTATTTAGTTAATAGTTCTGTGATGAATTTGTTGAGAATTACAGAGATGCAAGATCTAGTACAAACATTTAAAATTAAAGTGCTGCGTGTTTGTTCATCGCATGTATTTATAATTTAGACAAGTGAGAACAAGTCACAAAAGATCTTTCTTTATTTTTTACGATTCCGTACTAAAAGGAAACCTATTACTAAGACTCCGCTGTCCGTATGTGTTTCTATCTCCAGACTACGTAATCCTTCGTACCCGAGGCTTTGTCGCAATTAGCCGGTTTTTTTAATGTGTGATGGTCTGTTTCTCTGTGTGCTTAAAATCGCTGCTTAAATCGAAAATAATCAATTAAATAAAAGGATTAATAAAGGGCTTAAAGAAAAATTAAGAGATAGCTAGAGATCTCAAGATATGAACTCTAAAGTATATTTTAATATAATAAGGGCTAGACCTTACCTCAGTAATATTTAATCTCAATATAATTAAAATGCTTCTTTTCTTTTAAATTACAAATTTTACAAGTAAGAAAATAGAAAAAAAATACAACTAAATTTTATGTTCTTTTTTTAATAAAAGCGGGTGATGCCACGGGCTATTCTAGTATTTTAATAAATTAGTCCTGAGAGATTAAACTGAGATTAATCCGTTGTTTCGAAGAGCTGCACATGATCCTTCTGTCTGCTTTTTGCTGACACTTAGAATTTCGAGTCGAAGATTAATTAACTTTTATAGAACTAAGCACCGGTTTCAATAAAATCAAGATATTATTACTTATTTTGTTGAAACATATTGATTAAGATATAATATATGATACACATATAATACTAGAATCGTAACAAAGCAAAGTCATGTGGTTGCAATGTTTGTAAATCTGATCAAATCAGGTTGATAGATTATTTTTGTTACCTGATGGTAATGTAAACTGCAACCCGTATAAATCTGTGTCCCAAAGCAAGAAAAGATCAACTTCGTATCTGAAGTTGACCATATATGCTTACAACCCCTGAGGAATTATTTGGAATGCTTGGGAAAAGTATGTCGCTCTAAACATACTCTTAAAACCAGAACACACACTTAACTCTACTATGAAAGTGGTAGAGCTCTTTGTGCTTCGACTCCGGAAACACCACCACCTCACGGCGAAGGTGTGGTAAGAGACACACACTTTTCCGGTGCATTCCATCTTGGTCGTCAGGGGTAGCAACGCATCTGTGGCCTTAGGTGAGACATGATATGATGAGATGAGAGCCGAGAGATGAGAGCCATGGGTTGAATACAGATGTCTATGGGCGGTAGTAGCCAGTAACCATCAGATGGGCTGCATGCTCGTTTGCTACTTCCATACTATAATAAAAACATATGGGCAGAATTAGATGTGCCGGTGGCGCCTCTGGAGCGAACCATAAAGGGATGTCACCTTTGAAGACCGTTGATCTAACTATAGGCTATATATGTTTTCAGTCCGAGTCTTATTGTATTTCATCGTCAACCCATTATTGTCCCACTGCTGGGCACGGGTCTTTCCTCAGAATGCGACAGGTTTAGGCCATGGTCCAACGCGCTGGCCAAGTGCGAATTGGTAGAATTCATAAACTTTTGAGATATCTCTTTTTTTAGAGAACTTTGACTTGTGCAGGTTTCTTCTAGATATTTTCCATCACCATGAAGCAGTGATAATTAATTTATAATACGTACATATTTTTTTTTAGAAAATATGTGATGCATGCATTGGATTTGAACCTTGGTTCCTCGATTGACAGACCGAGTTTCAACCATTAGGCTATCACTGCTCAGTGTAGTGCTAGTGTATTTATTTTTGTGTATATCGATGGCACTGCAATAGTAATATAATTTATAAATCAGACGAACTTACCTTAAGTGATGTCCGATGTTCATTTTATGAGCGCTTCATCCTTCAGACGATTACCCACCCCAAGACTCGTTGATACTCGTGGACTTCCACACCCATATAGGTAATGGCAATACTAGACCATTGCTCTTAAAAAAGTTACATTGACGGATCCATGACGGATGGGATAGACTGCTACCACAGACTATCACTGCATGCATTTTTGTGAGGGTACGTGGGGCACGAACACTACATTGTAAGTATTATTGTTTATATATATCTGTACTGTATATATATCTGAAGTTAATGAACATGAACATGCATAATATACATATATTATGCATGTTCATGTTGTCATATATATACGTGACGAACCTAAAGTAAACGTAACCTAAATAAGTCGGTTTAAAAAGTAGCCCGCTAGAGTTTCAAAGATGGTTTCTTATTTCCGACATTCGTTTTAAGTTTCAAAGAGTGTCCGAAGTGGGTGTGAATTGGGACACCCGTTTCGATGCTAGGTTTTTTTAATGCTTAATTTTAAAAGATAAAAGTCGGATCAAATTTAATCGCCGTAATCATCTTTCTTTATATTTGTTAATTGTTATAATTCTGGTAATTAATTAATTTATTCGAGAATGCAACACCGAAATACATTTTTTTCTATACTGTAGGTTGCACAAATCACCATATTATAAATAATTTTTTATTGCTATAAGGTAGCATACGAGCACGCAGACTATTGAAGGAAAGTGGTCAGTGCTCTTACATTGCACTCTCACTCACACATGTAAAACTCTAAGAAACTTTATATACTCTTAGAATACGGGTTCAATCTGAAGTCATTCATAGATGCGTTGTCCTCTCGAGTATCTTAGTGGTCACCTCATATAACAGTGAGGTGAGCCCGTAACCATATGCATCCACCTAAACGCAAGAACTGCTTTACTCAAGAAATAGGTGTGGCGGTGCTAACTCTCCAGTCGAACCATACTAATTCTACAACCATGTTTAATATAATGAATGAATATCACGCTTTCTACATTCATAACCTCACACTAGGATTTTCTCCTGTGTCGTGGGTGCCATGGACACACAAAGATGAACACACAAACACCCAGACCTAGAACAGAAACCTAAACTCATCATTCAGATGTCTGTCTGGCCGGGGATTGAACCCGGGACCCATTACGTATCAGACCGGTACGGTGACCGCTCCGCCAATATCATGTTAAATATTATGTATAAAGAAGGAAGTGAATTTCTTCATGGTTTTAGCATTGGTACCATTGTCCCTTTAATACTCTCAGCATTTAATAACTTTACCTTTACTTACCTACCTTAAGAGTTCCACCATTTGCAGGAAAAGGTCAAAGCTAAGGTTGTTCATGAAAACTAGAACACGAAAAATAGCGGAAATGTTGAAGCGTTGAAGAATCCACGTGGAATAGCTTTTGTGTGAATAATTACACTGAGCTTTTGCAGTTCAAAGAACAGCATTGTGCATAACAGTTTGCAAGCTCAAAAGGCGAGAAAAGAAGCAAGAAAATAGAGAAAACTATATCACATTAAGTGCTGGAACTGAAGAGTTTTATTTTTAGATTGAAACCGATTTTTAAAACTTCAACCTACCTATAAATCTACCTACAAGAAAGTAGTTACTGAGCCTAGTAACATTTGCAAAATAGAGAAGTTGCCAATGCGGCGCCGGTTTTTAGCAAAGCTCTTTTTGCATCTTTTTGATATCTTTTTGATATGGTAAGGTAGAATTTAATTAGGAATTTCAATTTCTGCTTATGGATACCAAATATTTATAAATACCACATAAGCATGTTATGGGTTCTTTCAGTTTATTATATTTTTCAAATCACAATAACATAATATGCAAAACATAAAACTCTTCTACTATAAATAAAAGAGAACTTCTACTCTAAGGCAAAAACAGAAGTAGCGTTAGTACCACGTCAGACGCAGAACAATAACGTATAGAAGTTTATAAAGGAAAAAAAAAAGAAAAATTTCAAGCGCGGAACTGTAACATAGTACAATATACAAATAGTACGTATTTACGTAATAAAAATAATACAATATACGAGCCACGAACATCCAAAACTAAAATAAAACAATTGAAAAAAGCATTCCTTACATTTTAAAGAAATAAACAAACAGAAGTAAATGTAAACTAGATCTCAATCAGACAGATTATGACTAAGTTAATTTATTTAAGGGCATAACCCTAATTGTAATCCTTTGTAAAAGTGTGAGCATAAATTTAACTAATAGTGGTCACTTCGCCTACTATTTTTAACACGTTAAGTACTTAGTACCTTTAGTTTGTTGCCCCTTTCTAGCTATAAAATATATTAAATTAAACAAGATCACGTGACTTTCACTCATTAGAGGGATACGTTTCAAAGTAAGGGAGAATATTTTTTATTTTTAAGTTTATATTGCCATAGAGCACGAAAGAACTAGAGATGGCTTATGAGCGTAGAATGTAGCACTGAAAAAAAATATGATGCACACATACCTTTTTTCATGCACACATACACGCCAGAAGTAAAACTTAATAATAATAAAATACTTCTAATCATAAGGGTATTAAGACTTATGCTTTTTCAAAAATCGATTGAGTAATTACTGCAGTCCATATTCGCACATTTTATTTCGCACATACCAGACTTGAACACTTATACAAGCTACGAAGTAAATCGTTAGCTTGTTTTAGAAAGGGCTACAGTGCCAGCTGTAGCGCCGACGACTGTTTTGGTAACGCGTTTTCTTTTCGTACAGTTTTTCATTACAACAATTCGAAGGTTTCAGTTCAAAATCATGTGATTATGTTTCTTAAAATGCATTAACTGAACTGAACAATTCAACATTTACAATAAATTTACTCTAGATACTAGAATATAGGGCTAAATTAGAACCCTAACTAGGATGAATGTATTTAAAAGGTTTTATAAATATTCATGGACTACATTGACAATTAAGTATTAGGTATACATACTTAATCTTCAAGGTTATCTTAGGATAAGGATCTTATCTAGGATTGATGACAGATGTCCGTGGGCAGCAATGGTCACATTAAGTGGACTGTATGCTCGTTTGCTACACTATATTATAACAAAAGGTAACGTAGTCATTCGATATTTTATTTATTAAAATAATACATTGGCAATGGCTATTAGCAATAGTGGTTTCTTTACCTTACAAATACGATTTAGTACGGGTTCCTTATAGTATAAAAGACATTTCTATTCAATATTTTCTGTGTTACATAATACTATTTTTTATTCTTAGAAACGGCGGAAGTATTGCGTGAGGAAGAAGCGAAGTTAATTATGAAATACGCTAACAGTTTTGATAAGGAAACCTTAGTGTGAAAACTTGTAATTTAATTTAGAATTTCTTCATTGCCTTAAAAAAACATCAGTGCCATATTTCATTTTGTTTTTTTAAGACTGCCTTACAAGCAATTTAAATGGGTTTGTGAAAAAAAAATGTTTGTTTTACTAGGCCATTCCCGCGGTTCCATCCGCTTCGGTAACATTTATCACAGTACTGAGTATATTATGTATTAATGTAGGTTATTAACTTAATAATATGTCTGCCAAATTTAGTCAGTAGTTCTTGCGTGAAAGAGTATCAAACAAATGAATCAGTTCGGAGTAATCGATGCAAATAATGAATTTCTATCGCACCACTCAACTTATCTGGAATCGTGGTGGTCGTCCACGGTTCTGTTTGCACGCTTTCTTATCACAAGCGTATAAGACGGGTATTTTACTTTCAGTTAAGGTTCTCTGAGCACTATCACATTAAGATGCCCTTTGAAATAAAAGTCTTCTGAACCGACGATGCATAGACGATTCCTTTGGTGTTGCAAATGTGCAGAGGTGACGTTGACTACTTTCTATCGGGTAGCCCGTCTATCTTAACGTTAGACTTTTTCCAAAAAAAATAGATGTTACAGACATAAGTAAAAATCTAGAGGCATCACCATGTTACATATTTCTGCGAAATACTAGTTTAAATTAAATAGTAACTGTAAGTATGTATTCGAGGGTCCTCAGTCCTCAGTTGAAAGAATATATCAGTAACTGACCTCAGGTTCGACTTGAATCCTATCTGGAGTTGGTTACAAATGTCTGTGAGTGGCAGTGACAATTTACCATCCAGTCAACTAACCCCAGCTCCCTAACTTCATTCAATAAAATACAGGATACAGGAGGAACTACCGCCACACCATTTTCTAGCGCAATTTTGCGTTTCGGTTGAAGGCTTTGGTTGCCGGCTCACTCATATATATGAGGCGACCATCTTTGTCTTCAGTGGTAGCAATGCATCTGTGATCGGTTTCAGATATAAAACAGGGGTTTTATATAAATTGCTGAGTCCATGGGCGGCAGTGACCACTTACCATCAGGTGGACTGCATGCTCATGCTACTCCAATCTGATAAAAAAATACAAATCAGAGCGTGCGCAAGCATAAGCAATAACTTCAACATATTGTTCGTTCTCTATTCTGTAGCACCCTTTGGTCTCGGTCGAAATAAGGCGTTTTATGTCCGCTCGTAATCACATCCTTTGTGAAACGTCTCAATTAGGTACGGGATGCGGACACGGTTGGTTTTAACGGCTTTCGAATATGCTTTTGATGGGCATTCGGTGACGTTGTGATGACTGAATTATTGCCGCGGCGTATGGTGCGCGATGGTTCTCAAAGTGTACTTAATATTCGGACGGTAGGGGTATACTGACTCGTCGAATCAGATTTTTCGCGTAAGGTGAAGACGGTAGGGGACGGTACAATCATTTGAACTTATTTAGGCTCTCTCAAAATAAAAAATATACCCCTATTAAAGTTACTTGTTAATTAATTAGTTTGATACTTAAGATTATGGGTCTATAAACCATTTTTCACTCATAGTTGTTAATAGTAGTTCCGGTAATTTCCTTTGATCGACTGTTTTGTAGTAAATATAAAATGTATATATTTTAGGTGCGTGATAAAAGTGCTTAATTGCAGTTGAAAATAAGACTTATTGCAACTACGGTTATTGTGAGTTTAAAAGTACATCTTTATAACACGATACTTATAGGTATTTGGCAAATTTTCAG
>MOOZ01001380.1:98650-115891 GCA_002930495.1 Cecropterus lyciades | reverse complement strand
TTACACTATTATAACAATGCACTCATTTAGGTGTGGCGTATTTAATATCGGCAATAAATAAATTGGACCGCTCATTATGAGCGTTACATAATGAAATCATATACCTTTATATAATGCCGTATTTACGTAGCGTGGACAGTAAGGACAGTAGCGTTGAAAGTATTGAAGGTGGTAGAACTCAACTCAGAAGGTGGTTCAACTCCGGAAGCACTACCGCCACACCTATTTCTGCTTCATAACAGCAGTGTAATGCACTGTTGTGTTATGGTCTGAATGGTGTGGTAAGGGAGACATACTATTCTGAGGCATTCCATCTTAGCCCTCAAGGGTAGCAACGCGTCTGTGGCTAACCTTAGGTAAGACTTTGCTTTTACCTAGGGTTGATTACAAATGTCCATGGGCGGTAGTAGCCACTTACCATGAGTTGGACTGCATGCTCGTTTGTTAATTCCTATAAAAAAAAAGTAAACCTAAATCAAAGTATCAGGTACATACCATAGCGCCTCCGACGCTAATAGCGCGGCCGTAAGTGCTAACCGCCGATTATCCAGATTATATGACCACACTAAATCATCCAATACTTAGCCCCTTTCTTTACGTGGACCCAGTGTGAACTATGCTCTATAATATTGAAGAATTGCCCCATCACAAAAGGGTTTCATATTTCGTTACGTTCAATAAAAAGGCGTCGTAAAAATTGCAAATAAGCCCGATTTTAATATATGATAGTCGCGTAATGACATGGACGGGATTACACCACTTGTGCCACTATCAACGAGTAACTAATAAGTTAAAAAGTAATATTTAATTAAATTTAGGCACCTGATTAGTGGATAATCCACAGACGCAGAAAGGTGTGGTTTCCAGATCTCTTATATATGATGCGACCATCACAAACCTCGGAAATAGCAACCCATTTGTGATCGACTTCAGATAGAACCTCTGTTCTATTTGAAGTTGCTTACGGCAGTAACCATTTACCGTCACGTGGACTGCATGCTCGTTTGAAATGACCAAAATATAAAAAAAAAGTTGTAACTATTTGTAATGATAGTTTCATTACGACATTCGAAAATTTCCAACTATTCGTTTATTCGGTGTCGGTGGGACTAGTTAGCAAAGTTATTATCGTACTAAAGTTATGATTCCAATTCATTTTTGAGATGAGTTGGCGCGCGGATGAAATTTATTCACGAGCTAAACTTTTTGGTAGAACCTACAAAATCTGTGACGAAACTTTCTCTACGTGTCGCAGTGGACTAATAAATTTGATACTAGTTCCGCTGAATTTTTATGTTTTACACGAAAAGTTGATCGAACATTGTTCAGCTGGCCTTTTTTAATCAAATAATTCTCATTCCAGTTTCGGACTTTCATTTGCAAAAATCGTACTATCGATTTTTAGGGTCACATTTTTTACGGCAGTAGCAAACGAGTAGCAACCTATTCCTGATTCCAGAGTTTTCTGAGGCTAGCCACACATGCGTTTCTCCCTCTGAGGAGGTTCTGATTATATCTCCCTTACCAGCACTTCAGATTAGAACACGTAGCAGCGTAAAACACAGCTGTTATTGGGTAGAAATATGTGTGGCGGTGATGCTTCCGAAGTCGAACTAAAAAGAGTTCTATCACCAGGGAAGTGCGAAAGTAGAACCGTCGTCAGTAATTACTTCATGTTTATATTACAGAGAAAAGGAGCGTTATGAAGATTTAAGGTATAGGGAGGTGGGTATGGTCAACGAACAATGAAGACAGTAACAATCGAAACGTCATAATATTTATTATTATTGTTCAACTGTTAGACATAACTAAGCTTTTTCCCTGAGTTATGGGTGCCATGAACACACAACTATACAAAGATAAATAGCACCCAGACTCGTAACCGAAATCTAAGTTCATTATTCAGTTGTCTGGCTGGGAATCAAACCAGGAGCTTACTGCAGACCGGTATGACCCCACCCACCACGAGGATCATCTTATAATTACCATACATACAACAGCAAGTCAAAGAGCTAGTTCTTGTTAGTTAATTGTTAGTACTTTAAGTTTCATAAGTAATATTCTAGTCATGGGCTACCTAACTTTACAAAGACTCGCCAAGCAATTAGCTACCGGCTCCAAACAATAGCGGTGCTGACGGTCTGCCGGTCTATTAGAGGACAATGGACCGTGAACTGCTAAGCTAGCGTTGTAATACTTGGCCAATATTTATAGAGTTAGTTTCGTTTACGGAAAATTGTATCTATACTAATATTATAAAGCTGAAGAGTTTGTTTGTTTGTTTGAACGCGCTAATCTCAGAAAGTACTGGTCCGATTTGAAAAAATCTTTCGGTGTTAGATAGCCCATTTATTGAGGAAGGCTATAGGCTATATATCATCACGCTAAGACCAGCAGGAGCGGAGCACCAATGAATAATGTTTCAAAATCGGGGTTTTTTTTTTTCTAATGAGAGCTTCCGCTGCATGCGCTGCGTAAACGGTTAAAGTTTCGTAAAAATGATGTATGAGAGAATTGATCCCCTTTAGAAGTTCTAAAAAAAAGTCAGGGACGGCATATGTCTATCTTTTCAGGTAAACTCACTGTACCCTTTTAGATGCTACCCAAATTTGTTCCAAAATAATGCATTATTTGCGAAGTTGTTTTTATAAATATAATATTTATTCTTATCCAAATAAATACATAAATTAGTTTTCTTTGTAGTAACTAATACGTGGGTGAAACTAATATTATTATTAATAACATTTATTAACAGTGACGTGCGTGTGAAATTCCGGATTACTATGGTTTTTTGATGTTATTAATGTTATTAGACTCATGCCTTTACTGTTAAGAAAAAAAAAAACACAAATATATTTTTTAAACAACTTTCAAAGACTTTATTGCGGTCCGGTACACCTTAGCATAGAGAAAAAAAATTCTAGCCTTTAAAAGCTAAAGCAACAGGCCATGTAAAAACTTATATTAAACTAGCCTGCTTAATATTTTTCTTGTAGACCCAAAGACTTGTACACTAATGTTTTAACGACGACGAATAAAGAGTGTAAATGACGATAATCGTATCGTTATAAAACTATTTTCAAATTTGATAATCTTAATAATTGCAAGAGTCGGTTCTTATAGCAGACGTTGTCACCATACCGCCCCCAAATGTAGAAGACCGCGGGATTAGCCCCTCGTAACAAATGCATTAACAATGAATTTTTAAGGATCTGGGTTCTTTCGTATACATTTTTGTCCATATTATCAGCAGTAACGAACATCCTATTATTAAACTACGAGTGTAAAAAGGGCCGCTTAAAATCTGTCAAAAAGAACTTAGCGAAGCACAGCAAAAGGACATAACTCACCCTTTCCAATTACGGAAGACGCAGTCGATCATTCCCCTGACCGACGCCGACGGCTCATTTGCCTGTCATTTGAGCGAAGTACATTTTGTTTCTTGCGGTTTATTATTCTGCACCGACGTATTGGCTTTGGAATATGTGGTTTTCGTGGAATTTTAAAGCAAAACATGGAGACAAAACGCCTCTTTTGCCTTTAATATTTATTCAAGTTCCCGCAGGTGTGAGATCAGGACTGGAATATAAAAATCAATTTTTACTTACTTACAACATGTACTTATTTACATTTCACAAGTTTACTATCATAACATTACAGAGACATTGCACGTATAAGAATAAAATGAATACTCGTATGTTATAGTAAATAAAAACATATCCATTCCATCCCGATAATAGTAATTTTAAAACGCTAACAATTTGTTTAAAAAGAAATAATAAAGAGCGATGACAAGATTCCGGTCTCACTACACCCATTAGTAATGGTACCCTGTTATGAAATAACAGCCATCATTCTTTTATCAAACAATTGTACGTGAAACCATGTCATTAACCACTTAATACAGTATATTTGCCTAGTCCTTCCCTAGAGCTTTGCTGGTCATTATAAAACCCTAAGTAATGTTTACAAAATAGCACACCACTTTAACCACTCAAGTGCGAAACGGTTAGGGTTCTACTAAGTGATTCGAGTTTGCATATTAAAATAGTGGCGGCAGAAAAAAAAAATCCGGTATTATTTTTACCAAATTACAGGCAATTCATTACTTGGAAATGTGCAAGTTATAATGACAGATATAAGTTGTTTAACTAAGTAAAAAGAGACATTGGACATCTGTAACTAACTTGCAAGATGGTAGAAAAAATATTGGTCAACCGGGGAAGCCCGCCGCCACACCTATTGCTAGCTTAAAACAGTTCTTGAGTATCGGCGGAAAGATGTTTTTATTTTTTTATAGTAAACGAGCATGCAGCCCATCTGATGGTAAGTGGCTACTGTCCCATGCCCATGGACATCTGTAATCAACCCTAGGTAAGATCATAGTCTCACCTAAGGTTAGCCACAGGTGTGTTGCTACCCCTGAGGACTAAGATGGAATGCCTCGAAAAAGTATGTCTCTCTTGCCACACCCTTCAGGCCAGAACACAGCAGCGCATAACACTGCTGGGTGTGTCACTGGGTTTTCAAAAGTGGTTGGTTTTCAATGTGGTTGGTTTTCAATGTGGTTGGTCACTGGGTTTTCAAAGGAGGTGACCATCTTGGTGCTCTGACAGTCACAACAAGAAATGAACTTTAGAAGAGCTTCTACGATGTCTGGCATAGATAAGGTGTTATCCCCGAAAATTAAGTTGTTACATGTGTATCTAAATGTCTATCCCTCTACATACTTGAAACACACACAAATACAAGAAAACAAACTACAGAGGACTACAGAGGAGGAAATCTACTACCAGAGGAGATAATATAGTCTTTAATTAAGCTTTTCGTTTACCCGGAATTCGAAGTCAAAAACTCCGACAGACGATACTTGTAACATTATTACTAAAATACGTCTAGACGCCTTAAGTGACAAGTTAATCAAAACTAATAACATTATTTGGCAAAATATATCATTAACTAATGAATTTAGTTCAGCAAATTGTGTTTAAAATTTTATTCAATTCTCAGCGATATAAATCATTAGTTCAATTAATTAATTGAACGAGCTGACCCACTTTAGTTTCAACGGCAATGTGTCACTGAATCACCAATTAAAAACTACTTAAGAACCTTTTAGTACAAATGGCTCACTCCACTGTAATTTTAAATTGACTCACACTCACGTTGAAGCGACATATTCTTCTATGGATCTATATTATTGTTCTTCATCGCTGAACTGACAGTATCTATATCTAATAAATCTTTTCTTTAGACATTCTGTAAATAAATATGATTTGACTTACACTAACGTTGAAGTGACATAATTGTTCTTTAAACCTATTATTCTTCACCGCTTATCTGACAGTATTATATATTTTATGAATCTTTTCTTCAATAATTCAATAAATGATTATAATGTGGTGTAAAAATACTCGAGAAATAGGGCAGAAAAGGGCTACCCAATGAAATCTCTACGAGTAATAGTGACTCTTGTCACTATTACTCGTAGAAGCAATACGTCAATAAATCGATGGCCTTATCTACGTAAGGGCTCTATGAAAGGCATGCAAACTAGGAAAATTGTAAAATTTTGTATTTTGGGCGGCATGTTCGCTTGTTGCTTTGACCGAAGTATTTGCTGCTTTGCTTAACAATATGATAGAAATTCCGATAAATAGAGAACAACACTTATTAGTGGTCAACCCACGTCGAGTGAATGAACTATTCTTATTTAAGCTTTGATAGGTTTCACTGTGGTACCTTAATTGGTTAACATTACATGCAATAACCACTTCACATAAATTAAAAAATAAATTGCTCGTCCTTTTTACACCAAATTACTTGGTATTTATAGAAGATGTAGCGGCGAACCACAAACGTTTGATCAAACTTTGTAAGACTTTGTGTTATTTCAAATGTTTGTTGAACCGTATGTAATGTTATGCAACATTGATTTTGTTAAAATTCCAGGTTCTTTGAAGTTGTACCCTTTTTTGGTTCAACTGCGTCACACCAAGTTCTGTCTAATAAAAGCAGTATTAAGTGTGTCTGGTCTGAAAGGTGTGGTAAGGGTAACATATTTGCTCGAGGCGTTCCAACTTAGTCCTCAGCGGTAGCAACGCATCTGTGGCCAACCTCAGGTAAGATTTTTATGTTATCTGAATTTTTTTACAAATATATGGACTGCAATGGCCACTTGCCATCAAGGTTTGCATGCTTGTTTGCTACTCCCACAGTATAAAATAAAAAAATAATTATCTATAATTATCTTAAATTTCTTATGATCTTCAATTCAGTTGAATCTGTGAGTAGTCGGCAGGAGTGTTAAGCGCCTTTATCATCGACCGACTACAAAGTTGTTCCTCACATTGTCTCACATATGTTTGACCTCTTGAAATTAATTTCGTAAACAGAACAGTAATGATGTGTTAAAACGTGACCTCTCAGCGATGATATCCTCTGTAATTATTCTTCGATTAAACTGCAGCTGTGCAATGTTTTGAACAACAAAAAGTCATGTATCATATAACATCGGATGTTAATTAAGTACGTACAAGACTAAGGTAATTACCCACTGAATACTATGTGTTTTTGTATGCGAATGCTTTAATACATTACTTGTAAGTTAATACTACAATCGATGCTTAATACTGATCGAGAAGGGTTGGGACATAGTCCACGCTCGTGCAGTAATTACCTAAACACAGTTACCTACTAGCTAAAAACGTTTTAGTAGTAAGTAAAATCGTTTTAGTAGTAGTAAAAGCTAAAAAAAATCTAAGCAGCAAAAGTTGTAAATATTAAATTTATTATTTAGTGCTCATAAGCAGTTTTAATATCGAGTTTTCTTGATGAGTTGAGATAAGAACTCTTATTAATAGCTCCCACACTAGTATATTTCCTGTCCGTAAGTGATAGAACACAAAAAAACGAATTCATAAACACTAAGACCCAGAACATAAATCTAACTCCATCATTAAAATTCTATGTTTGGCCGAGGATCGAAACGGTATCCCACGCGGACAGTCGTCATTTCTAGGAGGAACGTAGTTGAATTGATTGATCTATATACGATGGCGGGATATTTTTGTCTTCCCTGGGGACAGCGAGACAGGTAATCTGAAAGTGGGACTGTCTCGCTTAAAGCTGGACGTTAATTATAGCATATCCTATGCTGGCTACAATGCAGGTTTAAACATGATTAGTTAACGCGTTTTTATAACAACGGAACTAATCAATTAACGTGATTTCCGAAACACGATATTAAGTTCGCTATAAGTTATTAAATCAGTATCAATTTCAAAGGCACGCCTATTGAAAGAGTAATTCTTGCGACAACCTCTTATTACAACCGAAGTTATAATGCTGTGACCTAAATCTAGTTTATATTATATTATATATTATATCTAGTATATTAATCATTGATGTAAACAATACCATTATAATGTGATTTCAGTATTTATTAAAGAAGTTTATTATTAGTACCGAATTTATCGATACTTGATAAAAGATTTTTTGTTTTGTGTTTTCAGCACTTTTGTTTAATATTGTTGCAGGCCAGTCCCTGATATTGAAACATAATAAATCAGAAACACTGTTGTTATTATCCAGAAACTGGTGTGATGGTGGTGTTTCCGAAGTCAAACCACGAAGAGTTCTGTCACCATTAACATATAAATTAATTACAGATGACTCCTAAAATGTTATGTTTTTTTTTTTTATAGAGATGATTAATATTAAGATTGATATAGCAAAGGAGCATGCATACCCCTGTAGTTCCGGGGTTAGAATAGGGCTACGGTATCCCCTGCCTGTCGTAAGAGGCGACTAAAAGGGGGCTTCCGGGGTTGCGGGCGGCACGAGTGGGAGATCGAACCGCCCAGTCAAGCAACCCCGGGAAGGACGGCGGTAAGTGTGGTCGCATACCGTCGTAAGAACCAGACGGTGCGCCTAGCCGCTCACCTGGGTGGAGCCCGATGGGGCAATGCGCTTAGAGGACTCCGGTTGTGTTCCTTTGGAGATCCCGGAGTCCTCTTCGCAGCGCCGAGGACGGCCATCGTGGGGGTTTTAGTGCGGTAAAAATCCCACATAACCTGGCGTCGCTCCCACGGCGTCGGGTACCTTTTGAAGGTTTCCCCCTCGAGAACAAAAAAAAAAAAAGGAGCATGCAGTCCACTTGACGGTAAATGGTCACAGCAGCCTACGAACATTTGTAACCAACTTCATATAGAACAGGGGTTTTATCTGATGTTAACCCCAAATACGTTGCTACCCAGGACGAATAACATAGTCACCTCACATGAAAGTAAACCGGCTACCACTTCTACCGAAACGCAAGAACTGCTTCATGCTATTGTATCCCCTCGATCGGAGCATACTCGTGCTATCACATAATAAATACACAAATATATAAGATCGCCAAACATAATGTACTAAAAGTAGGTGCGAATACAATTTAACAGTGCGCCGCGACCGAGGGTATGTTAGACCGCAGGAAGTTTCTACTCGGTTTCTACTCGGTCGGTAGGGACTTTAATTAGTATGCTTGGTTACGTAAAATAAATAAATTATTTACCAAACTTTGTGCCTTGGTTTTCCCGTACTAAACCTCGCTTTAATTTAGATTGGCAGACGTGTTATGTTACTTCAACTTTTAAATCTGTTTGGGTGGTGGAAATATTCGTCGCTCGGCTTTGGAGTACTATACTTCCACATATTTCAACCTTATGTAGGTAGTATATATAGCAGTGTAGAGCCCTCTTGATTTCCGGTTGAAGGGTATGGGGAAGGGGGATTGGAAAAGGCACAAGAAGTTACGAGGTGTTCCAGATCTATCTAGTGTTCTTCATTATTCACAAGTTGTTTAGCAGGAATATAATAATTTTGCTTTACTCTTGTAAGTCTCGTGATATGTAAGAAGAAAATCATTTTTCTGATCTTTATATCTTAGGTATTGCTATATACATATAAATAACATCTGATTATTTTATAAAAATAACTAGCTGACCCGCCAAAGGTTGTTTTGCCATGTAAATGATTAAAATGGCTATTAAAAATAAGGGTTGATGATAAAAGTGTAAAAATTTAGGGTTGTATGTATTTTTAATGCCACATTATAAAAAAATAAAAATAAAAAAAATGTGCAAAAATAATAAAAAAATGTTAAGGGTAAACAACCCTTATCACTCAGGGGTATGAAAAATAGATAGTAGCCGATTCTCCGATCTACTGAATATGCATATAAAATTTGGTAAAAATGGGTAAATCCGTTTCTGAGGAGTAAGGTAACTAACATTGTGACACAAGAATTTTATATGTATATCAGATAACAGATTTTTTATTATGACATGCATACACTTTTAAACATATACTTATGATGTATTTTTTACAAATAATGTTACGTGTTATTTAACTTCTAAATAAAAGTTTTATTTACCTCTATAACTACATTTATAATTTATTTCATCTCTTCAACTCAAAATTAGTTAGACATCTTAACTTTATAACTCGATTTTTGGCGCGCATATATTTTAATATTAACTTGAATTTAATTAAATAAATATTATGTTGGATACATGATAATACTGATTGCTGTTAAACTTGTTCAACTATTGAATTAAATATGTGCTAGCCGACAGCATTATCTAGGTACCTACCTCTTTCACAAGGTTACGTACTAATAATGGTAATTAAAACGCCTTCTACACTTTGTATCGACTGCTAAAGTAAGGTAAAGTAATACATTATTTATCATTTGTCTATACTAATAAATATGTAAAAATGAGATGTGTTTAAAAATATTAAAAATGATCTGTTTGTTACTCAATAACGCAAGAACCACTATTCCGATTTACATGAAATTTTGGATGGATGTAGCTTATTTACCTAGTAAATATGTAGGCTACGTTTGATTTCGATAATTTGCTCTATTTAAAGATGGCTAGTTTTCATGTCAAGTTTCATGTCCCGTAGCGAAGCTCGGGAAGGTACTTCAACTAATAAGTAGCAAATACTTTTGTAGTTGTCTTCTAAGACTGGCGTCAATGAGACATTGCGATGTCAACATATTTTCGTATGTAGATCCGGATATGTAATTTCTATGTTCGACTGCTTTAATCAAAATCCAATTATAATACATAATTAATTGTATTTTGGTAAGAATTACAATTAATATTAGATGCTAATTTAAACTAGGCTCATGGAAATATATATATTTGAGATTAATTTATTGGAAAACGTAATAATTTAATTATAATTATCTACTTCTACTACTGTTAAAGGTTCTTGAAGGTGGTGAAATCCCTTGTGGTTAGACACTGGATTCAACACAGCCACTCTTATTTCTGCCTAATACCTAACATAAGTGTTAAGCTCTTTTGTGTTCTAGTTCAAAGGATACGGTAAAGTAAATATACTTATCCGAGGTGTTTCAACTTAGTCTTCAGGGGTAGCAAAGTATCTTTAGCTAATATCAGGTAAGACTGTATGTGAACGAACTGTGAACGAAAGTGGTAGGACTCTTTATGGTTCGACTCCGGAAGCGCCACCGCCACACCTATTTCTGTCTTATAACAGCAGTGTTATGCGCTATTGTGTTTTGGTCTGAAGGATGTGGTAAAGGAGACATACTTTTCTGAGGCATTCCATCTTAGTCCTCAGGGGTAGCAAAGCATCTGTGGCTAACCTTAGGTGAGACTTTGTCTAGAGTTGATTACAGATGTCCATGGGCGGCAGTAGCCACTTACCATCAGGTGGGCTGCATGCTCGTTTGCTACTTCCACACTATAAAAAAAAAACTTATCAGTTGATTACAGATGCCCATGTAGGCTCACTTTCCTTTAGGTAGACTGCATGTTCATATAATACTACAATTTTATAAATAAAAACCTTTCTAGTATTATTTTTATGTAGTGTTGAGGAACTACGTACAATTTGAACAGCCGCTGCCAGCCCAGGTCGGTTAGACCGCGGGAACTTTCTACCGCGGCGAATGAGCGCCAGGACTTTAATTAGTATGTTTGGTCGTGTTCCTGACAATATAGTTTGTAGTGAGGATTGTTAGTCCCATAGCTGTGTAGGACGTGTGTTATTAAGTTTATAACAACTTATTCTTATTTAATACTATAGTATACTTATTCAATTGTAATGTCGAAAAATCAATTCAAATTTATGTTATTATGTCACGTATCCCATATCTACTGAATTTACGATTGTAGCTATTGTCAATGTAGTTATTGTATAGAAACCACACTTAGCAGAATTGGATGCATCGATTAATGATTATTAGGAATTATACATAACGGAGACAATTCGGGTCAAGTATTCATTGTAATTTCCTAATGTCTGGTAGACGACCCGCGTGGCGGAGAGGTCACCATACCTGTCTGATACGTGGTGGGTCCCGGGTTCGATCCCCGGCCAGTCTCTGTCCAGGTCTGGGTGTTTATGTATTCGTCTTTGTGTGTCCATGGCACCCACGACACAGGAGAAAATTCTATTTTACTGATATATACCATAGCGATACAATCCTTAAACATAAAAAATAACTTTTAAAAATAATAAGCTAATTATTTATCGATTTTATTGCGGCTGCGTTAATAAGAATTTTATATAGTGTGCATCAATTGCACGATGCATAGTATACGAATATGATAACTTTATTGAGAAGAAGGCAACGCAATGCAATGTATGTATCAATTTTGTGAAATTCTAACACTAGCTAAAATATAATCTGTAAAGTACTAACACTAGGTATATAGAACCCCTTTCTATAATTAGGATTATTTCTCAGTTACAGCTCAACTCAGTTAACAAAGCAAGAGATGTAATTAATGAAACCAGAAAAAGTTTCCGATGTCAGTCCATTTTCCATTCCCGAGATGAGTATGATATCTGAGGTATCAAAGGTTACAAGAACAAATGAGCTATTAATTATCTTTGTGTTTATCATGGTCACCAACAACAGTCCAGTGGGTAACTAACAATTCTTCCTGTAAGATTTCATACAGGCTTGTATTCTTCATTGCTCACATATTTTATCGGAATATTTAAATTTTGGAAACCGTAACTATTATATTAACTATATAGTCGGTGAGATTTCAGTCGAAATACCATATCAAAGGCAACATCAATCCCATGTAGGATAATTAGTATCCTCACAGAGAAACCAAACAAACGAATTAAATAAAAAAATTGAGAAACTAATACCTATATAAATATTATATACCAATTGCTACTACTTAGAAAGTTTCAACGCCTTTCTAAACATGAATTTCACATTATATCTTTCATAATAAAATATAGTAGTACTGCTGAACTAAATAAGGATGATCACAAAGATGTCAATCAAACAATCAAACTATGACTTGTAATTCTTCTATCTTTAAATATTTATTTTTCCAAAAATTCCCTTTTAAATATAATTCTAACACTTATTCTTACCGTAGTTTTTAAGTAAACACAAATTCAAAATAAACAAACCAAGAGTAAAGATTTCCTCTACTTCAAACTGTCGTCATGTATAGCAATTCAGCTCACGTAGGTATGCTGACCACTATACCCCGAGGCGTAAGCTAGGACACTAATTAGCGAAACAGGAACAAGTTTGCAATAGCTTTTTGCGGCTTCGCTCGTGCGGCATTGTTAATATAAGGATCAGAGAATATTTTGTCTAATTTTATCAAAATGTATCTTGTACTTGACTAGAAATTTTTATCTATATACCATTTATTTTAATAAATCTGTTTCTGGAGTCCTGTTTTTCTAGCAGTATAAACTATTACTAAAAGTGGATAAACTGATTTTGATAGACCATATGGCCTAAAGATATATAAGTTCCACTTTTAATGGAGTCTAAAGAGAAACCTTTTCTTCTTTTATCTAATTTCAAATTTGATACAGCAGTATCTAAAATAAAAATAAAACTGTGGCACTCCGGAAGTGCCGACAAAACTGAACACTTAAACAATTTAAAATACTTATATACAAAGATGTCGGTTACAGTTACAGTAACAGTGTCGCTAGTTCGATGGTTTTTTCCCATTAAAAAAAATACCCTACGCGCCTAAAGAAGTTTTGACTTAAAAAAAATACACTTAAATTTAGTATTTAAAGAACAGCAGAGGTTTTTTATAGAAACTAAAAAATGAATCTACAAAATTTAGTTCCCTACATTAGTTAGCCAAACCGCTGAAACGCTCAGCAAATAAAGCGTGAGCACTAATTAGTGGGACATGACCAAGTTTCCGATAGCAGCTGTAACGAGTGACGCTTTGTCGCAGTTTTGTGGTTTCACTCGTATGTGATTGTGGATGCGAGAGATGAGAGATGGAGCGAGTTGTTGGGAACATTTCGTGTTTAGAGACCAGTATCTTATTTTTAGAATTCTAGCTTAAAATTTACCGCAGTAAGGTCATTTAGCGTGAGTTTTCCGTGAGAAAAATAATGTTATATCTTAAAAAACAATAACGTTGTTTAAAGTAAGTTTTAAATAAACTTATGTAACTACATAAGGTAGCGATAACAGCAAATCCCTTTCTTTGACTTAACGAAAAAAGTTGGAGTAATTAAAGAAAACTTACACTTGGTTTCATAAAAGAAAATTAACGTGCAATATTTACCCGACTGCGTCTGGTTGAGGGTAATGTTTTTGGAGCGTATGTATGAACATATGTACCAGAATGTATGTAAACATACGTACGTATATCCATTTCTTTGGCTCGCACTACAGTTATTAACGAAACGCATGCCTATCGTTAGCGGCAACATAATAGGTGTGACAATGGTACCTCCCCGGACGGACCCCACTGGTTCCAACATCTTTCAAAAATGTCACGTTTGTTATAATTATATTAAAATATCTATCCTGCAGACAGCTGCCGTTCATGTCATATTTTCCGGTGATTCTACAAGCCAATTTACTTTCCACTGGCGGACCGTGACTCCCATCTCGTTACCAAATTAAAAATAATATAAGCATTCGATTTCACACCTGGTTCGTTCAGCCAAGTTTCCTATGGGAGCTAGTACGTGTCGGTGTCGGGTGTCAACTAATTAGTGCATGCGTTGACGCGGAATGAGCGACGACGGAACGAATGCAAGGCGTTGACTGATTACGGTACGGACGACCGAACTTCAGCAAAAAGAATGGAGCTCGGTGCTCGAACGGTTTTCAATATTCAGTGCGGTTTTTCGTATCCTGCTTTTAGTTAACAATGCTTCTTTGGTAAAGGCAAAATCAATTCAAACTGCGTAAGAGTTTCACAAAGCTATTTATAAGGCCCAAGAACAAAATTATATTCCTACGAGATTTTTTAAACAAAATAAAACCAATTAATAGAAGTAACTACTTGTTTAGATTTAGACGTATTGTTTATAAATGTCACATAAAGCGTTGCTTTATACATAAATAAACGTTTCCTTTTTTCCATCTAAAATATTTAAATTGTATACTTCCAATATATTTTTGAGTCACTATTATATGTATAAAGAGAGTTGTCCCATTCAAGGCCTAAAACGAACCCCAACTTATTTAAAATTAATGAACAATTCCAAACCTATTGAATAACACGTGTTCTCTAAAAGTAATCATAGGTATCATTCGCTAACGCAGGGTACAATATATGCAGCGGGATTGCAAATCACTCTTGAAATGTCACTTGAGCGTGCCTAACACGACCACATGTTTTGTTCACATTAAGTAATAATAATTCTATTATCCTAAAAATCCTGTCCACAGACTAAATTTAATGTAGGGCAATGAGCGAAATGGTAGCAAAAAAAGTTGGGGTCGAAATTACCATAGCAGCATTAAGAGGGTTGGGTTGAAATAGGGTAAAGGGGTCAATAGTGGGCCAGATAAAGGTGGCTGCAACAAATTGTGTGCTCTCCAGCCTTTGTTAACGGACCCTGGCTGTACTTAATTGTGCTTTTGTCCGTCGTTAGGGTCCGCTCTGTGATTGGTCAAGCCTTGGACTAAAATAATACATGAGAGTAAAACGGATTGATTTTACGCTCTTATCTTTTACGTCTTGCGACATATTTCCAAGCAGTGTGTTTTATTGCTACGATTAATTTTATTGCTGATTGTATAACAATAACAAGCTTATTATGTAAGAATTCCTTAATATATACGTGTATATATATTCCTTTTGTTCACGTACTAGTGTTGCTTCGCGGTTTAAATAAATTTGAATTGTTCATTGACATATATTTCATGGAAATATTACACCTTTAACTTTTTGAGATATCTACTCTAGTTAGCTTTTCTACCACGTAAAGATTAGAGAAGTTATTTCTGACTTTAAAGTTATGGTTAAACAAACTTACTACTTTCCTTTGATGTAACATTTATCGTTACTTGCCAAAAAATTGATGTTCATAAATGTCATCGGATGGCGCAGTAAAATATGAAGTTTTACTTTTAAACAAAATTAGCTTGAAGTCCTTTCAGCATTTTTTGCTATTTCTTATCGCTTTGGATTTGGCTAACCACGCACATTTGAAAAATTACAATGTATCCATCCATCCATCCATCCATCAGCCATTGAAAGTTCACTGCTGGACATAGGCTTCCCCTAATCTGTGCTACTCCGACCGGTCCTGCGCCATCTGAATCCAGCGGTAGCCCGCCGTCTTCTTCAGGTCATCAGTCCACCTAGTCGGGGGGAGGCCTGTACTCCTTTTGCCCAGACGAGTAGAAGAGTCCTCGAATAGAGGTCTCCATTCGAGGACTCTTCTACCCCATCGGTTTGCTGTCCTACGAACGATGTGGCCTGCCCATTGCCACTTCAGCTTACTAATTCTGAGAGCTATCTCCATAGCTCGCTGAACGACTTTGAGCTTGCGTATGAGGCTCACAGTAAAAGACCACGTCTCGGCACCATATGTCATCACTGGCAACACACACTGCTCGAACATCTTCGACTTCAGGCTCTGAAAAAGGCGTTCATCATGTAGAAGCCTTTTTCCAAGAAGTTAGTGAAGTTAGTAAGTGAAGTACGATTTTAAGTTACGTATGGCCCTGGATATGTACTCATATATAACCTCAACCTCGTCATCAGAGTGCGTCGATGTCGGTGCATATACCTGTATGACCTTCAGCGAGTACCTTTTGGATACTCTGAGTATAAGGTATGCTACCCTTGGCGACACACTCTTGATCTCCACAACGTTGTTGACAAGGGACTTGTTCACGAGAAACCCGACACCACCTTGGGACAGATGTTTGCCCTCCCGGTGGTAGAATAAGTTACCAGATTTTAGGATCGTCGAATCCTTCCTCTGTCTTCGGACGTCAGACAATCCTATAATATTCCTATTTAATTTTTTTACCTCTTCTTCCAGCTCAAATATCTTTTTAACGTTCCTCAGAGTCCTGTTGTTATATGTTGCCAGGTGCAAAAGTCGTCGGTTGTGATAGCCCGATCTCTGCCGGAGATTTTTAGCATCCCCTGCCCCGCCAGAACCGTGATCGCTACTATAGCCAGGAATAGCGGGGCTGCCGGGGACTGGGGGCCGGCGTATTTCTGCAGCTGCCATTAGGAGGTTTTGCCATAGTCACCGCGCTTGGTTGTGCGTATTCGTGACATCAGTATAGTTAAAATTTCACTGAGAGATGGTGCTGCCCATCTCCTGGTTAATATCCCTTAGTCCCCTTCTACGACATCCACGGGAAGAGAGGGAGTGGTACTATTCAAGACCGACACCACGCGGCAATGTATATATGTAGAAACAAAAGAAATTAACAAACAAATTGTCATCAAAATTGTATCGAAAAGCTGACAACCACAATGATATCCCGATCAACATCACGAACAGCTTTATTCTGATAATTTCTTTATACCACATAATCCTGTTACCCATTGGGCATAACTAAGTGGACAGTTGAGTTTCGTAAGCTCGATTTGCATGCTTATCACACTTATATCTCAATACGCCCTTCAACTAAGTATTCGAGTGAAAATAGGGGTTCAAATGCATTTTAATTTAAAATATACTTAGTAACGGTAAAATTTTTAAACGGATTAGAATTGATAATTATTGATTCGGGGTAAAGTTAACCCTACAATGCGATGTCAAAATTTGATCGATAATTTATTAGATCTATTGGCCTTACTCTTTAAGATGTAATTGCAATTATTTTGTTATTTTATAAATTTCTAGGTGATACATTATACCTAAGAATGTAATGTCTTGTTAAGGTGGGGCGAGAACATTAAATAATACAACATATTGTTTGTTTATTTTATATGTGTTTGC
>MOOZ01001380.1:62495-83089 GCA_002930495.1 Cecropterus lyciades | reverse complement strand
TCAGCGTTCTTCAAGGACTAAGTTAGAATATGTAAAGGATATAGCTGGACTGGTTATAATTCAGATATATATGTATTCAAAATATACAGATATTGCGATTTTTATCAGCCAACCCTATTTTATCTGGAACACGCGCGATGCATTCATTGTAGAAGCAACGGTGGCAATTGTTAGCGCTGATAGAATTCTATCTATTCGGCTTAATAAGCGCGTGCAGTTTTGATTGTTGACGTAATTTGTGCAGTGCAGTTGCGATGATGAAGTCATTTTACCATATAACACTGTCTGGCGCCGGGTTTATTTCCCATTGCTGGACACACGGTATCCACTTACAGCTGGGAAATGTCCACATACTAAATACGCTGTGTCATTAGTACGAATTTATTACGTTTCTTCTAAACAATCATTATTTGCTTTTCCGCTCTTTTTGAAAAGTGCATTGCAAGGTAGGTAAAGTTAAACTCTTTGTCGTTCGATTCCGGAAGCACCACTGCCACATCTATTGCTGCCTAATAACAACAGTGTTATGCGCTGCTGTTTTGGCCTGAAGGGTGTGATAAGAAAGACATACTTTTCCGACGCATTCCATCATAGTCCTCAGGGGTAGCAACGCATCTGTGGCTAGCTTTAGGTGAGACTTTGATCTTACCTGGGGTTGATTACAGATGTCGTATGTTGCAATTAATGGGAGAAAACGTAAACAATGTTTGTTTTGAAGAAACGTAAGAATCTCGTACTAAGGGTATGATTGCACGCGGATTGCTGAAAGTTCCTATAAGGTCTCTGATAAGGTTAAATGTAAATAATATTGATGATAGTTACATATTGTGAGTCAGTCATAAGCATTCCGAGCGAAAAAAAAGTTTTTTTGTGATAAAATGTATAAAAGATTATTATTTTTATAAATTTTATCCCAATAAAGCAGATTTTTAAATATGACATCATTTTAAAGCTTCATATTTGTTTATTCTAACCCCTATGTCTACAATATTGCCATATTAATCACTGGGTTATTAATAGACATGGCTAGAAATTATTAGTAAATAGTCAGGTAACTTCCTATACGATCACCAACTGATACCGTCGATACGACCCCAACTTGAACTATTTAACTTCTAATGAGGTTCCTAATGAGGATTCCAATTTAGAAGTTCCGGCAACCCATTATTGTCCCACTGCTGGGCACGAGTCTTCTCTCAGATTGACAGAGAGAGTTTTAGGCCATCGTCCACCGCGCTGGCCAAGTGCGAATTGGTAGGCTTCACACACCTTTGACAACTTTTTAAAGAACTCTTAGGTATAGGTTTCCTCATGATTTAAAGCAGTGATAATTATCTTCTAATACGCACATATTCAGTGGTGCGTGCCTGGGATTAGAACCTCGGACCCTCGATTGGGAGGGCGAGTTTCAATCATTCGGCTATCACTGCTCACAAATTTAGAAGTACAGAACACAAAAGATAAATTCCACGTAACCATAGAAGCCGGTTTTTAGAATCAAGTAATAACACGAGACTCACTGAATCCCACTTTATTACGACCGTCTCCACCCCAATCCCCACATTTTTTTCAATTACGTCTGTTGCAATAATATTTTCTCTTATATGCCCACATAACTACGTAATTTGTACATCTATTCCTGAATCCTCCGCCTGTACGAACTTCAGATGAACAATATTACGCTAGAGTGGTTTTTGATACGTGAATAATCAAGGCTGTTATTGAAGTTGGGAGCAAACCGAATAATATTAAAGGAGGCCTAAATTTGTCTTGTGTTCATATAACGTAGGTAGTGTTTTACGATAATATTTATATTACAGTCTGTTACTCTTGAAAGATAAGGAATTTAATAGCTAAAGAGAATTTTATGAGTTTCTCGACTGACTATTATATGTATCTTACCTCTATGTAAAACATTTTTCATCAAATGGTTTCTTAGAAACGAGTATTTACAACTCAAATTATTTTATAACGTTGTTCAATCTATACTAATATTATGACGGGGAAAAATTTGTATTTTTGTGTGTTTGTATTTTTGTAATTAATAAATTCAAAAACTACTAAACCGATTTTAATAATTCTTTCACCATTAGAATTATACATTATTCCAAATTAACATAGGCTATACTTATTACTAGGAAAAATAAGGGATCCTTGCTAAAACTTATGTAATGTGAACCAAGGAGTAAAAAAAAATCTAAAAAATTATTTTCGTCGCGTACGCTGCGAAAATTATAGACGATATAACAAAAAATATTCTACAATATTAGAGTAAATATCACTATCTACATAAAACCTCGCGATGCTATAGGTATGTCCAACTATTGTAGTTATGTCACTACAACCACTTTTTACATTTTAAAAGTTAATAAAAAAGCTAACCAAAATCAGGCTATGATAACCATACTTTCGTATTAATCCTTATCCAAATAAATCACTTCATATACAAAACTGTTCCAATACCTCTAGATAACTTTTTGATTAATTAAGTCGGACATTACATTTATTTATTTATTCACTCTCACAATTCATTTAGAAGATATTACGAATTTACAATTCACAATCACATTCAGAAGATATTACGAAGTTAAGAAAATAAACACTGCCGCCGCCGCGCAATGGCCAGTATGGCCCCTCGCGAATCACCGAGAAACACTGACTCGTTTCTCGGTGATTCGCGTAATGCGAAAATGAGATAAACAAAATTATTGTGAAAAAAGTACCCGATGATTTTAAATGTTACAAATCGATTGACAGCGTGTGAAATGTCGAAGATAGTGCTACGCTGCACTACCCACAAGAATTTTTAAATTCCCCCAATCCTGCCGGCTTGCCATCATACGAATTAAAATTGAAAGTTGGTACTCCCATTATACTATTGAGAAATTGAAGCCCTCCTAATATATGTAATAGCACAATACTTTTTGCATAGGATTGGACCATGTGACAACGTGATTGTAACAACAATCGTCACCGGCCCCGTTTGCCCTTACATTAAATGAATCCCAGGGATAATCTTAGGTCGATACCAACCATGGTATGTTATATACTGTCAAACGGAACCTTAAAAAAATGATTTTTTGGAAATTACATTAAACAGAAGCTTCATATTTTTCTATTCAAACCTAGAGATACTTCTATGGTAGTAGAACCAGTGTAGTTCGACCAGGGAGGTACCACCTCCACACCTATTTCTAACGTGAGGCAGTTTTAGCGTTTCGGTGGAAGTGTTGTTTCCGGCTTTTATATGAGGCGAGCATCTTAGTCCTCGGATGTAGCAACGCATCTGTAATTGACTTAAGATAGAATTTCTATTCTGTATGAAATTTCTTACGTCCAAGGACGGCAGTAACCACTTACCATCAGGTGGACTGCATGCTCGCATGTTGCTTCAATCTTATAAAAAATACAGACTTATGCATAAAGTAAATGAATAGGTGTCAAAATATAGCACAATTACTTTAACGTCAGTATATTTTTATACACTGTGTGAACTTAACAAGTTTAACTTTCAATATTCTGTAAAAGCTATAAAAACACCAGATTGGTATAAAATACACATAATGCAAAAACAGCATAGTTTTTTTATAGTATGGAAGTAGTAAACGCGCCTGGATGTCTCCCACTTCTGCGGCCACATTTTTTAGACCAGAACATAGCAGCGCATAACACTGCTGTTATTGGGCAGAAATAGGTCTGGCGGTGGTGCTTCCGGAGTCGAAGCACAAAGAGTTCTACCACCTTCAAATAGTGTGAAATTAGAATTTTTACCTGTGCTGTTTTGAGTAACCTCATATAAGTAAACATTAGGAATTCCTAATGAATATTAATAAACCTTATACTACATCAATTTAAGCATGAGAAGAAACAAGCTCACACTTTATTCCCCCAATTAACGCTGAAAACGATACGAATACGAGCGTATGGGGTATAAACCTGTTATTTTTTCAACAAAACATTGTATTGATTTATCCGTTAATTTAAACATTTACACGCGACAAAGTCGAGCCATAACTCAGTCGGATGTACAACTATACAATACGACTAACTTCGGTACAATAAAGCACTGTGCAACGACATTAATTACGACTTATCGTAAAACACGCGGCGTACGTCCTAGAATAGGTTTACTATACGCCCAAATAGCGTAGGACTTGTCCTTGATAATAATATCTATAAAAAAATTAACACCAATAAGATTATTATACGCCCAAATAGCGTAGGGCTTGTCCCTTGGTAATAGCACCTATGAAAATTATGAACATTAATAAAATTATTTTACTTATTCCTTATAGATTGTTTTTGTCCTAATATGAATCTAGCAAACCCGCATGCAGTTCACCTGAGTGTAAGTGGCCACTGCCGCCCATAGACATCTGTTATCAAACCCAGATAAAATAGGAGTCTTATCTGAGGTTGGCCACATATGCGTTGCTACCCCTAACAACTAACTTGAAATGCCTCGGATAAGTATCTCTCCCTTACCACATCCTTCAAACCAGAACACAGCAGTGCATAACATTGCTGTTATTAGGCAGAAATAACTTGTTCTATCCATCAGCCGTTTGAGGAACACTTCTGGTCATAGCCCACCCTTTATATGGGTTTTAACTGATGGTCACCTCGCAAGGTATGTGTATTAGACACCGCAATGGGAGTTGATGTTATGGAACACGCACAAATCTGTATTTGTTTTACAATAAGACTTAAGTACCCTTAAGTATATATCTGTATATCTAAGATAATTGAACAGTGAGGACTTGTCCCCTTACAATCAATTGCATGGCAACTCTAATAGAAATACATTCAGCAATAGACTCTTATATACATAGTGTGCTACGTTCGAGGCCGTGTAAGGAGCCGTAAATATGTTCCGTTGAAACAAAGGGTGAATTGTGTCTCTTAAGGTCGCATTCCTAAGTGCACTATCTTCGAAGAATTAATCCCAATAAATCAATTCGTAATGACCAAAGACAAGAATAAAAGACGGTCTCATTCTTATAAATAGACGAATTAAGTATATGATACTTTTTGTATCATCATTTTCTATACAAGGGCAACAAGTCAAGAAAATAATGCTAGTTGATGTTCTAATGGTCTTGTAGTAATACAAGGAACAACGTTACAAAACATTGAATAAATAGTGAAGATATAGATGACATAATATTACAAATGGTTAAATATATTGAACGCGCAATTTATATTATTGTCAATGGTAAATTCTATTCTAATTAAGAACTATATGATTCCAAGGTAATCATAATCTGCTGTTATGAAATTCAAAGTATTCAATAGTAACATGAGTAGTTTAACGGGAATATTCGATCAAATGTAGACGAAACCAGCCATTGCGCGACTTTACGTACCGCCTAAAACGCCTTAGTACATAACTAAGGCGTTTTACAGAATTTTGAAAAGTATAATATTAAGAGCAATTTGACATTGAACACATGGTCGTGAAGATCCAATGCTAGGTTATTCGTCAAACATCTGTCCAAATGCTTGATAGAATCAACGAATTACCAAAGTGCTGGCATATCCACTGGCCAGCCATATAGCGTAGCTATTCAACGAGCTAATTTTCCAGCATTTTGGGGATAGTAATATATTTTGATATTAAATATTGTTATTTAATACAAACATATATACTTATCAATGTAATATCAATTACTTTTTTGTAATCATTTTCAAATTGTCTCAGACCTAAATTGAGATAAATGATTTACATTTATTTTATAGTACGGAAGTAGCAAACGAGCATGCAGTCCACCTGATGGTAACTGGCTACTGCCGCCCACGCGACATCTGTAATCCACACTAGGTAAGATCAAAGTTTCACTTAAGGTTAGCAACAGATGCGTTGCTACCCCTGAGGACTAAGGTGGAATGCCTCGAAAAGTATGTCTAGGGAGACATATGGTAAGGAATCACACCCTTCAGACCAGAGTACAGCTGCAGAGCATAACACTGCTGTTATTAGGCAGAAATAGGTCTGGCGGTGGTGCTTCCGGAGTCGAACCACAAAGAATTCTACCGCCTTCAAATACATATAGAATTGAGTTTCAGTCGAACAATTTTTCTGGGCAAGATGGTGGACAATTCCTAACTAGAATTCCTAACAAAATCTATTCATTTTGTTAGGAATTCTAGTTAGGAATTGTTATTGATTGATTGAATTATTATTATTTTCTTACTTCCAACAAATTTTCAGCTCATCTTCAAGCATTTTAAACATACATTTACACACCTCAGACAATTCTTAGTACAGCTGGAACAAACATTACCATTAAAATGTTCGAACACGACATGTATACACACGGTCTACTGCAGTGGAATAGCTGAGACAGGCTTATTGCCTTGTTACTTCCTCCTTTGCAGTAATATTTAAGACCTTTCTCCCCTACTGCCTTTGTTTAAGGGAATAGAGGGTATTCACGAGTATGGCTAATAAGTCACTCGCTACTTGTTAGTCTAGACAGTGGAACGATATGAATTTATTTTTCGCTTTTTACTTATTCATAGTACTTTATCAAGTAATCCCCTTTTCTGATTAGGGCTAATAAATGTATGTTGTATGACTTATAGCGATTAATTGATTCTTATCGAATGATACTTTTTGCACTATACGAGAATATTTATCAAACATTTGAATTTTTTGTCGCGTAGTGCATTAAAAATCACTACATATTGATATATGTTATATGATATGTGTTTAAGAGAAGTAAAATTTTGAGACATTAGACAAATAAATAGTCACTTTCGATTTCGATTTGAAATATTCTCCTGCTGTGTATAATAATAAAACCTAAAAAGAAATTAGGACACACGTTGTAGGATATAATTTTTACTACACACAACAATTGAAATTTGTCTTTAAATAGAAAAATTTCAGTCGTTCTGTCTAAAGTATACGCAAAAAGAACTTTCGACGCTTCGATACTTACTGCATTTTATATTCACGCTTATTTAATACATGAAATACATACAAGCATTTTAATGGCTTGCGCAAATGGTCGTAAGCGCCAAACCGGTGTGGAACATTGTCTTATTCAGTATTAGATACACATGTAATCGTTCATAAAATGGGCCGAAGACCATCTGCCGAACAGATGTTACGTTGAATTGTCGCAGCAAAATATTAACAGCAAACATTGCCATTATAACTTGAGTGTCGCTTCTGGAACGCTACCAAAATTGTTTAGTATGTAGGACACTGTGTTCCTCTTCTCTAGGACTTATAACTTATGCCTTATATCTGGATTCAAAAGGTTGAATTTCACTCGAATCAGGAGTTATCATGAATTGGAACTAGCATGTAACGATATTGCATCGATTTCGCCTAAATTCTTGTTTACTAACGATTCTACTATGTTTTAGTTTTATCGACATCGTAAATAGGAATTTGTTCAGCTGTTATTTTATACGACTGGTAAAACACGATAACCAACAAATTTAGATCACTTTTCTCTACCAAAATTACAAAATATGAATCTTCTATATGAAATAAATATGCTGAAATCTTTCCAATATTATAAGCTTATAAAATAACAATTATTTACACACTTTAATTACTTTATATATCGGGTTTCTGTGGTCTATAACTGTCATCAATTCGAGCAATCTAGTATATTTTGAAACCAACCAGTTTTAGGCTATATAGCATAAAGCTCAACCAACTTTAATAAAACATGTTTAATTACGGCATACTCGTCAAGCCATTTCATTTGATACCACTCATGGGTACATTTGACAATATTGAATTTTTCGTCTCCAATTTAACCCCCTATATCTAGTAAATGGCTAAGCTGATTTTGATAAAAAAAATTGCTAAGTATAAGTTATTTGTAATGCCTTTAATATTTAATTTTTCATCTTTCGCCATCTATATCTAATAACTGACTGAATCGATTTTGATAAAACATGATTAAGAAACAGCACCCAGAAACCTACTGTCTAAAAAAAGAAACCGCATCCAAATCGGTTCACCATTTTAGGAGCTACGTGTCCACAGACAGACACACAGATAAACAGACAGAGAAACATAGTAGTCAAAATTGTAACACCTTTCTTTTTGTGTCGCGGGTTAAAAAAAGAATAGAAGCTCTACATGACGATAACAGATGCATTGCTTCCCACGAAGGCTATAAGGGTTTTAATTTCTTTAAAATATGTATTATAAAACAGTTTTAATTCAACGGTATAAATTTGATTGTAATAGTAAAGCTACTAGAAACTAATTTAAAACGAGAAGTCATATAACAATAAGGTATCTAATAAGTTTCCTAAATCTCTTTAACTCCTTTTAGAATCCCGTTTCTAGCATTAATCTTATGGAATGACATCGGCTCGAAGAGAATTGGCAATTTATAAACTAAAATACAGTTAACAATAAATTAAGAGAATTCTCTACATTCGTTTCTCTGCCTACGCAGTAAGCTTCGCTGGAAAAGTTTTATGGTCACAAATTGAGTTGAAAATATATATCTCAGTTGTATTGTTTTAAAAGTTATATTTTTGTCCATTGTTTGTAATATTCAACTATAACTAAAATGTAATGATAATTATTTTTTTATAACGAAATCAAGTTTTAAAGAACTATTTAGTGTGATTTTAAATAATTACTTGACATTCAAATAAGATTACATAGTTTGTAGGTGACAGAAACAAAAATGATAAAGATAACTATACGAGTGAATAAACCCATAAAAATGTCTAAATTCCCTGAAAATCAAACTCACAACTTTCTATTGTTACGTGCCAAAATATATATGAAATTTCAACTAGGCTCAGTAATATGAATCGTTTCATAAATATTCAAGTTGATGTCAAAAAAATAGTATATAATAAATTATTAGGTATACTACTAGTATACCTAATAATTTATTATATACTATTTATTGATATTTTTACTTTAAAAATAGATGAAAGTTAGCATGCATAACCCTATCTAACCCACCTAACATCAAAATAATAAAAATCTTGGTTTGGTTTATGTGGGTCTATTTAAGATTTCAGACCCGAGCACAGCCTCATTAGAGGGCTATTTTATCCTCCCATGATAATAGACGTGGCGATACGTACCCCTTTTCCTCCCTCCCGGGGGACGCCATTAAATCTTATTAGAAGATCCGGTGACGATGTTGTGTTTCATGGTGGTTGGCTTATCACTATATCACGTTATGGTTCTGTGGCTAATGGGAATAATAAGAGCGAAGGGTGGAGTTAAAACCACTTCAAAATTGTAATTAAATTTGTTTATTCCATCAAACGAATATCTCTCCTGTACTCGTAATATACATAAAATATGTTGTTCTTACACGAGTACAATTTTTATGTACAAACTCTACTGGATATAATAAAGAGAACCCGTATATTTTACACAGATTAAATGATTTCTTACTGATTTATAGATAATGAGTCGGTATGGATAAAAAATATTATCTTAATATATATAAATTATGTGTCACGTTGTTTGCTCGCGATAAACTCCTAAACTACTGAACCGATTTGAATCAAATTTGCACACTGTGTGCAATTTGATCAAACTTGAAAGATAGGATAGCATATATCTTTACAAATTACGTGCCATGTTGTGTGTCCGCTATGGACTCCTAAACTACTGAACCGATTTTGATCAAATTTGCACACCGTGTGCATGTCACACCATGTAAACCGTTTGACCATGTCGTAATAGGTGTGGCGTAGGTAGTAGTAGAAATAGGTGTGGCGGTGGTACCACTTCGGTCGAATTAAACTGGTTTTACCACCTGTAGATACACCAGATATATTAAATGTTGCTTTATCGTTGGATATGCAAAAAAAATCCCAACATTGGCATGCAAATTGATAGATACGTACATACGCCGTTAAAACATAACCCTCCTTTTAGCAGTTGGGTTAAGAAACCCTAACATTTAGTAATAAGAACCACACCAAAATTTTTAATGCACAACGAAGTGGTCACGGGTCTGCTAGTATAAGTATAAAAATTAGGTTTCGTATGTTGCGGACATACTCCAATACTCGAAAATTAGTCAATGGATGGTAATTTTGTACACATTTAAACGCTTTCTACACTCATAGCCCCACACTAGGATTTTTTCCTGTGTCATGGGTGCCATGGACACACAAATACGAATACACAAACACCCAGACCTAGAACAGAATTCTAAACTCATCATTCAGAGACTCATCATGAGACCGGGGATCGAACCCGGGACCCAATGCGTGTCAGTCCGGTATGGTGACCGCTCCACCACGTGGGTCGTCTAAATGTTTTAAATCTATGCAAAATGTTTTGGATTACTTTTTACCGTGAAAGTCCAACACGAATTATCTAACTGGGCCACAGTACAGTGGGAGTGGGTTTGTACGTAAATTAGCTAGTATTCGCAATAAAATAGTATAACCGATCTTTTTGAACGCGACTGTACATTCGTCAATATCTGTAGCTAATAATGCGAGCTTAATATGGAGTTATGTGTTTACATTTGGGAACAATAAACGAAACGTAGACCGACCAGCTAATTAGATGTAAACGTCTTGATTATGATTCAAAATTATCACCTTAACATTTATTTTATAATACTGATGTTATAATTTTAATAATGAAGCTGTGGTGAGAACATCAATTTAAAAGAACTTGTTAGAAATAATACTTTTTAAAATACAAGTGCTTTTAAACTTATTTTGATTATGGAAGCTGATGGAATCCTTCGTGTAATAACTATGAGGGAATGTTAACTAAAAACAGGGCTGCCTTAAAGCAGTAAACTGACTTTTTGACAGAAAAATTTCAAGCATGAGAAAAACCTATTTCTAGCATGAGAATTCTTGCGTTTCGATGGAAGGGTGTGGTTCACCCACTTTCACATGAGGCGACTATTTTAGACCCCACATTTATTTATATGACGTTGACCTTGTTTTATGTGACGAAGCTTACAGATGTCCATGAGTAGCAATGAGTAATTATCATCAGATGGATTGCATGCTCGTTTCCTACTTTAATTTCATTAATAAAAATATCAATATCTTCCTTGCTATTCGTAAGGAAGACACTAGAATGTGGCACTAAATATGGTACAAAAATTAGCAATAGTATGCCATACATCTGATAAGTTTCTAAAAATATTTGGACTTGATCACAATGTCTAATGGCAAAAACACTAACCATCAGGACAGCATACTTGCAATTACAATTAAAAAAGAAATGTTTTTTTTTTTGTTGAATTGCAGAGTGTATACTCTCTTTTGACGCCCCAAGTGGTGGAACGGTCACCATACCGGTATGACACGCGGTGGGTCCCGGGCTCGATCCCCGATCAGACAGACATCTGAATGATGAGTTTAGGTTTCTGTTCTGGGTCTAGGTGTTTGTGTATCCGTCTTTGTGTGTCCATGGCACCCACGACATAGGAGAAAATCCTACAGCGGGGCTATGAGTGTAGAAAGCGTTTATGTTTATACTCTGGATAGTGTGTACTTTGCATAACTTTACTTCTAAAATACGAATATTTTTATGTTTTTCATATCTAATTATGTAATTTCAAAACCATTATTTAGCTTGCTAATGACGTGCCATTTGTTACCATTATGAATATTACAACGCGTGTATTTAATTCGGTTCGCGCCCAAAGTCCTATTTACCTCGGCATTATGTTAAGAGGATTACGGAGAATTTATTATAATGGTTCCGTTTCTTTATTATTTTGTAACGTCATACCTAATTTCTTTTTTAGTCTAGCGGCTTATGCATCCTGTTTATATGCCTTATGATTAAATTTAATACATTAATGTTTTAATTTTTTCTTTAACAAAAAATACAACCGAGTTCTATGCTACAAAAAAGTAGTTCAGTTCATAGTACCGAAGTCTGCGCTCACTATAATATATTTCGCTGGATCATAATGACGTAAATGTGTCCAATATATTCGACTTCAGAACTATGTATGTATCATATGAAATTTAAGAATAAACTGAATACCTTTCTTTCTTTTTTTTGTAACGAGGGGGAAACCTTCAAATGGTACCCGACGCAACGTGGGAGCAATTTTTCCGCACTAAAACAGTGCGTGGAGGACTCCAGGATTTCCAACGGAACGCAAGCGGAGTCATCCGAGCGCGAGTGCCCCTTGCGGGCTTTCCCCAGTGAACATTTGCACTCACCGTGCCTTCAGATGTTACGACGGCATGCGACCACAGATGCTGTGGTCCTTCCCGAGGTCGCTTTGGTGGACGGCTCGAGCTCCCTTTCAAGCCGCCCGCAACCCCAGAAGCCCCCTTTTAGTCGCCTCTTACGACAGGCAGGGGATATTTTCTGGTCCCGGAACTACAGGGACAACTTATAACATATACCTAGGAATTTAATCTCCGCCCCTTTTTTATTTTTATAATTTCGTCACATAGTTTAGATAAATATTTAAAATTAATGCAATATAATTTTATAAGAATAATTAAGTTAATTAATAATGAATACAACGAAATATCAGACTTAAGCACCGCAGGATTATTCAAGATGATTTTATCCTTACTTATCAAGGATTCAGAGTGTTTATGGTATTGCAAACAAACCAGGGGTGGATTTTAATGATTCCACACCGTCGACGGTGGAGAAATTGAAAAGAATGGCGAGGAAACGGCGCCGTTTCGCTTTTAATTTTCCGTTCGCCAACGGCAATGCCTTTAAGCTGGCAGCACTGCTTACGCCCGGTAGCTCAGGTCCTGCCGGCTATACACTGGTCTAACTCTAGCGCACTAAGTGAGTTTAGCGCTTTGAATGACTTTTGAATGATAGACTAGAATTTGCAAATATCCATTATATTTGCAAATTCTAGTGTTTTAGTTTATTTTATTAGATGCGTATGTTTTTTGGTATTCTCCTTGTGCTCAAATTGTAACTCTACTTTTATTCGATTTTTTAACACCTGAATGTACCTACCTGTATATTTTTTAATGACAGCTCAACTTATCATTTTCAAAAAACTGTTACCTATATAAAATTAAAGCACTTATTGTAAATAAGATTTTTTTATATTTTATAAGCCAATGCTTGACTACAATCCCACTTGATGGCGTGGCATGCAATTGATGATATATTCTTTGGTGGTGAATCGCATTAACTTAGTAAAAGCCTATTTACTCTTGGTTTAAAGACACTCACATTGTAATCGTACGGGAACACCGACGCGGGTAAGTTATTCCAGTCCTTCGCAGTACGCAAAAGAAATGACGAAGCGAAGCGCGTCGTCCGTACTGAAGGGATATTTACGACGAAAGTATGGATACCTGCAGTACGTCTGGTTGATCAATGATAGAAAGTGGATGGGGGAACCAGATCATGCAATTCCTGCACACACTCTCCAAAAAATATCCTATAGAATACCGAGAGGCTGGCTACTCTGCGCCTATGCTCGAGGTTTTTAAGATCGGTCTCAACCAATTCTGGGCCACCGATTAACCTCTTTACACGCCTCTCCATTGAATCCATAGCATCGATTTTCTTCATAGCATATATAAAATCCAATATATAAATTTATACTCGTTTATCATTCCTTTTTACTTACTTTTTATCCGAATAAATGTAGGATTATATTATATTTTAAATACGACATTTGTCTACGCGAAGATTTTATAAAAAATAACCTTAAAATTATATTTGATCAACTTAGGTTTACACAAACTAATGTTTCCTGTAGCGCCACCTGGTAAGTTGTTACCGTAACACATATATACGAATCATACTCGAATCTTTCACTTAAAACCGCATCAAAATCAGACAAGTAGTTTTGGAAATAGATGGCAACATTGGTTTGCATCCCATCCCAAATTCATATACCGTCTCCGTACCGTCGCGAGTAAATAGTCTTCCAATTCGACAATTCTACGTGAGACTTATCAGTACACTAAATTTAGCATGATGTATAGTCAAAATCAATTAGAACGTTGTCTACTCTTGTTTGATGGACCTTTTGAAAATTAGTTGAAGCCCACAATTCTAATTGACTTGTTGGAAGGTTAATTAACTTTAACTGGTAATAAAATGTTGAGTATTTGTTTGAATAATTTCTAGAGCTTTCTGAGACGTTGATAAATTATTAAACAGAAAAATAGTTTAAGGTTTCGACAAATATATTGTACCTTGGTGACCTTATTAATATTAAGGTATATTAAGAATTAATTGAATATTTTTTGGAAATAATCAAAAAATATTTTATGATTGCAAATATGTACATACAAACAAACATTAATAGACATTAATACGCTTTTTTTAAATTAAAATTTTCAAATTATATAATTTTAGGTACAGCAATTTTGTATTGAATTATATTTTCAAAAACTCATAGTATACGAAATATTCTCAGATAAGATGTACATAATTGGAAATATTATTAAACATCTCTAGTCAGTCCTTGTTACTTCCAACTTGAGTTTAATACTATAATCCTGCTCCACTGAATTGTTTAGGATTATACAATAGACGACTGTATCATCTACTAACTTAAGCTTTAAACCTTGAGAAGATTCGTAGCTAAACTTAACCTAACACATAAAGGAAAGACAGTTGGGACGAATGTTCCCCCGTAATGAGATTCCCGGCGTTATCGCGCTTGACAACGAATCCCCAATTTGTGGTCAGTCAATCTTCTACAGGAGATCCTGTGGAATTCAATTTGCTAAGACAAAAGTAATGTCTCTCTAAATCAGTCTGGGAAATTATTACTTCGAAAGGAAACTTTTTAACAAACTTCGTTTTGCCTCGCCCTCATTTGGCTGCCTGATCATGAAAGATCTACGATAAAATATGAACATATGTTATTTTAACGTGTCGTGTAGTGTAAGTTTTGAATAGCATGACTCTCTTTCTTCCCATGTCGTAGGAGGCGACTAAGGGACCAAATTCAGGAGTTGAACAGCAGCGCCTTACTGTAGAAAAATCAGCACCCACTGCGGTCACGCTTGTCGTTCTGCGATGAATAATGGCAATAACTCCTATGACGGGACGCCCATGTTCAGCGATGAACCTCAAAATACTAATAGATGGTTAGATATTGTCTTTCAGTCTTGTTTCGTGCGATATAAATTGGTTATTATTGTAGATGAAATATTTATTACATATTTAAATTAGGCATGCAAATAAAATAAAGTAAAAACCGAATATTCTCGGTTTTTACAACAACAAAAAATAATCAAGCATTACTGACGAAATAATAAATCAAATCGTTGAAGTTTTGTATATAGCAATTTCATATTAATTCAATAATGTGTCGTCAATATAATCGCTCAATTTGTAACAAACTCCAACGACCTGATTTCTAGAGTGAATCAATTTAAGCGTTTATGCGTTTTAATTAAATAGGATGATAATTTTATTAGTTAAGCAATATTCATCACTGTATCAAAAATTATTTAAGAAATAATTTAAGTAATATTAACGAGTTATATGAACGTATAGAAATGTGACAGATAGCGCTAATTATATAAATATTCAGGAAAGATGAAATATTCAGGAAGATCTAGCGAAACTACCGACGCAAGTTTATCTATAACTTACAGTAATTAGCCTTTATTTTACTTAAAAATTAAGATCGCCAGATATTAGATGAATTTCGTTAAATATTTTTGCTAATCGTTTATCGTCGCCATTGTAACAATCACCTTAATCATCTGTATTGTTGAGTTTGCAGGGACCTCAAATTATTACCACTCGCAATAATACAACAATTACGAGTATAATTCAATTCTTCTTTTATAAAAAGTCAACGCTTTGAAATTGAATTGAATGCCCGGTGGCATCAGAGAAACTACGTTTCCATTTACGTTTATTGTAGGCTTAATGCGTATTTAGGTATTATTTCTGAAAATAATTTTACAAAGTAATTATTACTGCGCCAGAAGGAGGGCAATATTTTTCGAGCGTATTTATGTATTGTATGTTTTGTTTGATGTACGTATGTATGTATGTATGTCTAAATATTTGGCGCCCGCTACACCCACACAGTCAAACTCTCTGGGGTTTGACGGATTGTGGCACATGACGTATCATTAATATCGTATCGATTGCTTTATAATTTTTTATGACTTTTCGTCAAAATAGTGACATAAAACAACAGTATATATATATATATATATATATAGTTAAATGATATGTCATATGTCACAATCCGTCAGCTGTTTGGGCTGTAACGCGTGCCAAATAAATGGACATACATAAACAGATACATACATACGCTCGAAAAACAGTACCCTCCTTCTGACGCAGTCGGCTAAATATGAAGCTCTGCCGACCATGGACACTTGTAACCAACTCCATATGGACCAGTGATTCTACCTGTAGCCGATCACAGGAACCTGCTGCTCCTGAGGAATATGAGTTTGGTCGCCTCATAATATGTCACCCAGGATGTTTTACGCTAGAAAGAAAAAGGTGAGAGTGATACCTCACTTGTTATTAATTATAGTAATTACAGTAAGGTAAGCTAAGGTAGCATGGAGGATGGTAATTAATTTCCATTTGCTATTGTTGATAAATAAGAATCCTTAGACTGCAAGAAATATTTTACGTACCATTTAGCTACATCAGCAGTGTTATGCATTGCTGTGTTCTGGTCTGAAGGGTGTGGTAGAGAAGCCATACCTATCCGAGGCGTTCCAACTTGGTAGCAACACATCTGTGGCCAACCTCAGATAAGACTGTGATCTTATCACAGACGTCCGTGGGCGGCAAAAGCCAATTATCATCTGGTGGACTGAATGCTCGTTTGCTACTACCATATTATAAAAAAGTATATGTGATTATTAAACATACCATTCGATATACCAAAAGTAGTAAACAGTATAAAATATTGACTAAGTTAACACACTCATTAGTGTAAATGCACGGCATAAATAATGTTATTCCTAACCTCTAATTTACGAGCTGAATGTTCATGTAACATACTTACGCAACACCAAATGTCGTTTAAGCATTTGTCACTTTGTCTTCGTCTGAAGAACTGGCCATTGTCTTCAAATACAACCTTTAATGAGCCATTAGCGTTTTGTTTCACACCGTCATTAGCACTAAAGGCCAATCAAAAGGAAGCGCCGTAACAGGAACATGTTACATCGGACATCAGATAAAGTCGCCGAAAAGGGATACAGTGAATGATGTGTTTTTAAATAATTAATGTGTTCTTTTGACTCGGTTTTATTCTTACTGTACGGTTTAAACGTCGTAGCATTTTTGTAAGATATAACTACTTCTTTGGCTCAAAAAGCAATATCATGTAATTAATATACATAAACATTACATATTATTTAGGTACATAAAAATTCGTATTCATAGTTTTATACTTGGACTTCTAGTGTAAAATGATAAATAGATTCCTAGATTTCCTAGATACATTGACCAATAATATGAATTTAATTTTAACATTTAAATTTTAAAACATGCTTTTTGTTTTTTGTTTTCTAGGGGGAAACCTTCAAAAGATACTTGTCGTCGTGGGAACGACGCCGTGTTGTGCGGGTATTTAATATTGTGCATGATGGAATCCGGAACCTTTTAGGTGTCAGATAAGCTTAGTGAGCACTGCTCTTCTATACAAATTAAACAGGGGATGTACTTAAATAATTCTTAGTTTTTAGTAGTACCACCACAGTATTCGATGCAGCTTATACAAACTCCCCGTCAAATATAGTAAGTAGTTACAAAAATAGCGTACTTAACAGTACGGTAGCCCTTAATTTATTGGGAGTCGATATCTTTATTGGATGCATCTCTATCACTATTTATCGGACAAATCTAATGATTACGCAGCATATAATAGGCTACAAGTGTCAAACTAATGATAATATATACGGACGATACTCAATAAATTAGAGAGGTACCGAATAAAACGGCATATTTTGGATAATTGGATATTAGGCGGCGACACCTCGACGGATTGTAGAAGAGATTAGGTATTGAAATAGTGGGAGTCGTTTTGACACTTATAACCTAGAGGAAAGAAATTTGATGAACGTAAGCCTGGTAGACTGGGAGACTAAGGTTCAAATACCAGGTATGATTTTTGCTTAGATTATAATTACAAACTAATTATCACTTATAAACGGAGATTTATTATATATGGTTGGCAGTTTTAGAGAAAGTCGTTTCAGATGTGTAAACTATTATGAGTAAGACGTGACATTATTTGGATCGTTAATATAAAAAAAAAACAAAACAAAATAGGTTGTGAAATGCACTTTTTTATAGCTGAACCTAACGATAAGGCATATTGGCTACCTGATGAAAAGAAGTTGCCTATAAACAGTTACAACGCTATTTTCTTTATAATATTTCTTTATTATTATGTTCCACCTGATGGTAAGTCATTGCCGCCCACGGACATCTGTAATCAACTCCAGAGAAGATCAGTCTTATCTGTGGTTAGCCACAGATACGTTGCTCCCCCTGAGGACTTAGTTGGAACGCCTCGGATAGGTACGTCTCCCTTTCCACACCCTTCAGACCAGAACACAGCAGCGTATAACACTGCAGTTATTAGGCAGAAACAGGTGCGACAGTGGTGCTTCCGGAGTTGAACCATGAAGAATTCTTAAACCTTTTACATAGTTGGATAAAATTACCTGTATTAATCTAGGTAAAAGTACTGAGTCACCAAAGGTCAACAATTGACATTCGCCATTCGTTATCGCATGTTCGTAGGCCATCGGTACTACGTAAATGTTATGTTTCCTTCTATTAGTTGTACCGTTCGTACTTGACCAACAAGCGCTAACAAATCACCGTCGTTGGCCCTCTGAACCATGTACACAGTTTAAGTATGAATAGTTTTTGATTTACTATATCCAGTTAAGTTTGAAGTTTTTGAGCTCGAAGATTGACTACCGTAGCGTTAACGTTTCAATTATCTGTGTTTGTAGGTTAAGCAATTTCTTAAGTAATGCTTAAGTACAACAGTAAACCTTGACCATAAAAGATTCCTCTTCGTTATCTATATATTAGATCAAGCAGAATATACGAAGCATTTATTTAATTAGGTTAGTTTATATTAAGGTGGTTGGATTGCTTGTGGATTGATTTCGGAGATACCGCATTACATATTTTTTGTCTTCTAAGAGAGGTATAAAACACTGATTTATTCTGGATTGACTGGTTTTGAGAAGTGAATTATATACGCGGTATTCCAACTTAGGTCTTAGAGATAGAAAACCATCTATAGTCACTTTAAAAAGAATCTAATCCAATGTATGTGAGGTTGTATTATAGAAGCCTATGCAAGTTAGTAAACATTTATATAATATTATAGGTATCGATTGCTTCAATTCCAAAAAAATATCGGTAAGACGACCCGCGTGGTGGAGCGGTCACCATACTAGTCTGACACGCAGTGGGTCCCGGGTTCGATCCCCGGCCAGACAGACTTCGGAATGATGAGTTTAGATTTCTGTTTTGTTTGTGTGTCCATGGCACCCACGACACAGGAGAAAATTCTAATGTGGGGCTATGAGTGTAAAAAGCGTTAAAAAGCGGTTAAATTACATACCATATAATGGAGAAATTACAATATGTAAATATAACATTTTTTTGCGATTGTACTACAACCATAACAATTTTAAAAATAAAAAGAAGATTTGATAACAGTCAGTGACCACGTGCATAATAGTGAGTTTCAACCATTGCGGTAGTTAAAAGTGGACACTGGACCATTTCATCCACAGTGCGCAGTAAAATAAAAGTAATCGATTTTTACGATCTAGGGGTTGCAGATACGATTATTAAGCCTCCTATCCGTATTTATTTTGGGGATTTCGTGCACTTTTATCCCTCACGATTGGAGTAGAATCGCCGATTGTGTATAGGTTAGTTTTTTTTTGTAATTTTGTCGTTTATTTTCTTATCCATATTTTAGGGTTCCGTAGCCAAATGGCAAAAATTGGAACCGTTATAGATTCGTCATGTCCGTCTGTCTGTATGTTACAGCCACTTTATTCGGAAACTATTAAGACTACACAGTTGAAACTTGATAGGCATGCGTATTCTGTAAAGCGCTTTCCGAATTATGTACGAAAATAAAAAATATATTAAATGTAGGGGAGGGGGACTCCCCATACATGGAACTGAAACTCAAAAAAAACATCTTACCTACACAAAACATATGTTGTAGATGTCAAGGAAAACTGGTTCGAACAAGATACGGTGACAGTTTTTGAGATATAGCACTTTTTCAAAAATCGAATAACATAACTTTGTAATTCATACAAACACTATGAAAAACAAACTCATGTTGGTAGTTGGAAAACTGTTCAACTTTATTTAATGATATTGCTACGGAACCCTACGCCAGCGAGTCCAACTCGCATTTGGCCAGATTTTTTTATGTTCTATTGAAGTAGCAAACGAGCATGAAGTCCACCTAATGGTATTGGCCACAGCCGCTCATGGACATTGTGATTACCCCAAATAAGATTAAAATGTTACTTGAGTTTAGCCACATACGCATTGCAAACTCTAATAGCTCATTTACACTCGCGTACGAGTCGCGAGACGAGGCACGAGACGAAGCACAAGGTGAGAGTGTAAATAGTCGCTCGCGGCTCGCCTCGCGTCT
>MOOZ01001380.1:20314-34878 GCA_002930495.1 Cecropterus lyciades | reverse complement strand
TTTTTTTTTTTTTTTTTTTTAAATCAGAAAACTTTGCCTGCAGTTAATGATAGGATAAATAAATAATAAAATTAATAATGATCATTATAGTAATAACGGTAAAGTTTTTCAGCTTATTAAAAGGGGTAAAACAAACTACTTAATATTCCTTGTATATAAAACAACCTTCATCCAAGCGTGACATCGATTCAAAAAAAGTTACGTCTTGATGACGTACGCCCGTATCTTAAACAGGTGTGTTTAACTCATAATTTACTTTGAGTAGGAGATAAAGCTAACACGTCGCATCCGCGTGTCCTGTCTACACTTCATAATTTATTATTTCGTTGCTTCCTTTCCAGGTAATGCGTTGTCATACAAAAGTTTCAATTCAAACAAAGGTTGACAATGGGCAAATAAACCTTCTAAAGTCGGTCCACGATATGACCCATTTTTACGCAGTAAAATTATTCCCATCTTCCATCTTTCGGCCGTAAGCTCGTTATCACGGTCTAATATTTGGGTTTTTTATTACCGGCCGAGTTTTCAACTTGAATGCTGAGAATGTCTGTTTTAATTCAGAAACGTCTTTAAAGAACCGCCGTGTCGACACCGAGATGCGGTTATGACAAAGGAAAATTAATGATTGTCTTTATGTTCAAGCGGGACATTGACCGACTTGTGCCACCACGGACGAGTAAACTATAATGATAGAAATAACTCAGCAGAAGTAACTTGTTGAAAACGAGTTTGTCGGTGGTGACACCTGAATTTTTTATAGACAGCTACTCAAGGCGCTATACTCACGTAATAGTAATTATTATCACTGAATGATAAGTTTTTTTTTTTTACAATAATGAAAACGACCTTGCGGTTCACGTGAAGGTGCGGCCATTGCCGTCCATGGCGATCTATGATAAACTCCAAATAAGATCAGAATCTTACCTGAAGTTATTCACAGCTGTGTTATAATTCTTGAGGACTACGTTGGAATGCCTCGGATAAGTATACATATCTCCTTTGACTTGTTTATAATCCTTTGTGTGGTACTACTTAGGTGATTTTAGGCTAACTAGTTGCCCGTCGCAGCGGTCAAAATTCGACCATAATTAAACCCAAATAAAATTTATCTTTTTTTCTACTACATCACTACTATTTCATTATAGGGAAATGAGATTTATTTGAGTAAGCTGCATTTGAAAATAATAACGCGTTAATTGACATACACATCTGACATATGACAATGTCAGCAACATGTTTATATTATCAGTAATGTATACAATGAATGTTTTATTTCATTTTACTAAATATATGTATTTGTAATTATTGTACATAAATATTATGTTTCCGAACTCCTTCCCTGCTTGAACTTTAACCATACTTATTGTCACACTTCTCCATGCGCGCATTATTCGTAAAAAGGGATTTAAGGTTTTCGCTTCACGTATTTAATATAATATCAATCAAAATCACTTATTTTTCCTGTAAATAGTTATATGAAATTACTGAAATCAAAAAAAGAGACATTTTATTAGCCACCGCATTAATTAATCATACAATAATTGGTTTGAACAAATTATATATTTTTGCCTATATGATGATATTGTTAATGCAGATTGCTGCTACAGAACTTTATTTAATGTATCTTACTGCTACACAACTTATATTACATAAATTTGCGAGCGGTATTTCACGTGGTTTATATTAAAAGGGACAAATAAAACTTTTCTGTTTAACATTCAGTAAGACCATTGCATGAATATGTCAGTACTTTATGTCTAGGGCCAAATTATAAACAAAAGAAACAATTTGACCATAGAGTATGTAAACGTGTGACAAATACATGTGTTGGTGTGTGTCAAATGCGTGGTAGTGTGTGTAATGTTTTTTTTTTTTTTTAATGTATTTTATAAGCATTATTATTGAAAAGTATAAGCGTTCTGCACTTCTCCTACATAAAACTATAAATATGCTAAATTTCATATTCTTCGTTCCCGCAAGTTTTTCTTCACGTATTAATGTAATGATATCACATTCTAATTTAAATCTGTCAAAAATTAGTTATTACCTGTTTGTGTCCTAACCTGTTATGCTAACTATACTCTCATGTACACATTATAATACTCGTATACAATCATAGTAATGAAACTGGTATATCGACTGTTCCTCAGGGGCTAGTAGAATAGTTGATTATTCTAAGCGAAAGTACAGCGCTAAAGTTGACCCTTAATCCGATAGCCGTGTTGCAACCCCTAATTTTCAGCTATCGTCAGCAATAGGGGAACTTTGCTCGTTACTGGCTTTAAATAGAACCAGTCCGTGATGATTGTCTTTATGTTTCAGCGAGACGTTGAATTTCCGGTAGAAGATGGCGAAGGGTTACGCCATTGTCTTCAGTTACGCCGAAAGTTGGCGTTTAATCAATTCTCTTTTTCGCTCTTGACGAAATTTTACCTCATCCGCTGGCCTATTTTATTTTTCGAAGGAAAAAAATATTACTATACCTATAGCTTTAGTGTAATTTGTATCTTAGTCCATTTTTTTTAAGTTTACTCCTTAAGAAATGATTGTGATTTAAGGCGCCCGGTATGAGAAAAATATGAGGAGTAAAATCTAGTGATCGAATGACCTCGTTACGTTTTTGGTGCGCACCGTAAGATTATACCTATATGTTATTTCTATACGTGTTGATTTATATTGCAGTTTTTGATATCCATATCAGTAATAAATATTATTATTGTGAAGTTCTCATATTTATCATTATATTTCTTTTTTTATTTAAATTTAAGATTGAAGTAGTTAACAGGTGTGCAGGCCATGGTAAGTGCTCACTGTCACCCCAGTACATACGTAAGTTACTTCATACAACAGGGATTCTATCTGAGGTCGATTACATATTAATTATTACTCCTAAAGACTTAAATGTTCAATAATATGAGTATTATTGATAAGCCAGCATGCATTCTTCCACCGAAACGAAATTTTTTTATTCAGAACCATAACCCGGTGTCTTTGCATAGCAAGCGGTTTTCAGTTTATTAATTTCTAAAGCAAAATTAACAGAATATTATATTTTTTATGACTAAAAGAACGTAACGTAACATTACTTATGGCTTATTTTTTAGGGTTCCGTAGCCAAATGGCTAAAATCGGAACCCTTATAGATTCGTCATGTCTGTCTGTCTATCTGTCCGTATGTCACAGCCACTTTATTCGGAAACTATTTAGGCTACAGAGTTGAAACTTGGTAGGCAGGTAGGTTGAACTTGTATTCTGTAAGCCGCTTTCCAAATTATGTAAAAAAATAAAAAAATATATTAAATTCATAGGGGCTCCCCATACATGGAACTGAAACTCAAAAGAAAAAATCATCTTACCTACACATGTGGGATGTCTATAGAAAGGTCTTCAAAAATGATATAGAGGTTTCTAGAACCATTTTTTCTCAAAGTCGATTGTTTGAGAGATAAGCCCTTTTAAGGCGATGTAATGAGTGTCCCCCCGCCCCCTCTAACTTTTAAAGTATGAGAGTGAAGAATCTGGATAAAACATATGTTGTAGATGTCAAGGAAAACTTTCAATGAAAATTGATTCGAACAAGACACGGTTGACAGTTTTTAAGATATAGCACTTTTCCAAAAACCGAATAACATAACTTTGTAATTCATACAAACACAATGAAAAACAAATCTATATTGGTAGTTGGAAAACTTTTCAACTTTATTTGATGATAATGTTACGGAACACTTAGCCTGCGAGTCCGACTCGCACTTGGTCGCATTTATTTCTACTATGTTTCACATAGACAACAACACATTACATATAACACCAGACCGTTAATTCAGTATAAATTTATTCAGTAATGCGATAACATCATTGTAGTTAATTAAGGCTAAATTGGGAATTAATAAAACGTAAAGATCAGAATATGAAATGAGATATGAAAATTTATTATCAGTTAGGTTCATGTTTTGATAATTCTCGCATAACGTTAATAATACTGTTGATAAAATACAGATTTGTATATAAATATAGGTTTATGGGATGATATAGACATCTTTTGAATTAAATTTATTCTCAGGTTTCTAATGTAGGTGTTTATGTTTTAGTAAATTATATAATTTCTTCTCTTTATCAAAACTTTGATTTTATATATTTCTGCCATTGGATTGACACATACGATTCGAAGAGACGTAATACGATTCGAATATGCCTTGAAATGTTATCATGTTCACTATATGAAAAATTTATTAACAATAATATCAACGAATCCTACCTTTATAATAACAAACTGGCACATATATTAATACTGGAATTCAGACAAAGAGGTAATATTACGTAAATCATTGAAGTTATTCGTAAAAACTTCCAAGGTAATAACACTAATTAAATTTGATTAATTTAAATATAAATGACTGCATGCAAAGTATCATTATCATTCTAATTATTTGCCTAACGTCATAAACTGCTTAAATAGCATAAAAAATACTCAAAAATATGCTTATGTAATGAATGTAGGTATTTAGGTAGAAAACCACGTCTTATCAATCCAAGTTCTTCCACTAAACTATTTTTAATATATTTGTAATTAATAAAAAAGATGACCGTCAGTATCATACAGTTGGATCTTATCTCGACGATCCATGATATCATGGAGAAAAGCAAACCATCCTGAACGGTGCATCAGTAGCAGCGTTGGAACCGACCCGTACCAGTAACATCCAAAACCTCATTGCTACCTCTCATTTTATATTTTAGTCAAAATCTCAAGAGCGACAGACTTTTCCAATCGTACATATTGGAAGAGTCTGAGAGTGAGTTCCGTAACGGTCAATGACAGTACGTCGTCCGTGCATAAGCCCTTAGAATCATGAGCCGTGAGAAGCCACCATAAGATTATACCTATATACGGAAAATATCGCGCTTACGACAGAGAAGCTAAAAATCGGTTGCAAAATTTTAATTATGTAACCCGCTTCTGACGGCCTCAGCTTTATGTATGAGTGACAATTTAATGAAGCATTTGCCTATTGTGCAAGCTGATATTAAAAATTAACTCCAACTAATGAATGGAAACGTGATGAACCGTTTCGTAACGAAGTAATGTTTAGTTAGATTTCATACGCCACTCATTCGTTCATTGTTCATTCAATTTACGCTTCGAAAAATAGCATTTATTTTGCAAGAGCTCAAAGTGGTTACTGCATTCTATTACGTAGGTACTTAAGTTTGGGGTAATAAGTAATCTTATTTGTAACAAATCAAATCTTCGTGAGTTGGTAAAAATTGGTTTCGACATTTTGAATATTCACCCAATTTAATGAGTGACTTTTTCAAGATTCCTATGTAATATTTAATATTATGTAATATATTATTATATGTAATAGATACAGAAAATGCATAGTAAACATATACGCATTAAAAATACCCCATGGGACTGAATAATAGGTAGGTACAAACATAGATAATAAATAATGTTGTGTAGAAAAGCAAAAAATATTTTGTTTTTATCTAATAAATAATAATTAACGAATGATGTATCGGTATTGCAATATGTTTTTAAATTTATTAAAGATTATGTCTTAATACACAAGTATAAAAGTATATAGTCGACTATTTAATACTGATAAGAAAACCAGTAGCTAAGAGCATCAGCTGAGGTCCGCTATATAAGCTAGCTAGTTATCAAAGTTTTTATGAATATAAAAAGCCAAATTTTTACTAAATCAACGAAGTATGACAGAATCATAACAGTTCAGTTCTTTCAGTCTACCTTCACAGTAACTAAATAATAATACAAAACCATGGCTTGAACTCCAACATAATAAAAATACGCCTTTTGTTAACATACAAAGCAAATTTGTAGCATTCCAAACTCTATTTCGCTCATCCGAAGTAGATACGCAAGTTTTTCCCAAGTATTCGCTGATTTAAGTTATTCTTATGAAGCTTCCTAAAGCAACTCCAACTTACACTTAACCTCGTTTCTCGAACAACTTGCTATAAATTTCGCTGCCTTGTTTGTTGAAGAAAAGATTGATAACAGTTGCATAAAGGAATGCATTTTGCAAGATAACTTTGTAGCGCAAAAAGTCAAACAAAAGGTGGTATATTTTAACGATTTACTGCACTATCCGTTAAACAATTCTTGTTTTTTCAAGCCAACAATGAGACGTATGTTTCTCAAACTTTATTACCTGGTATAAAAAGCTTGGTAGGAACAAAAACCGAAGAATTTACGAGTGTTTGACAAGCTGCCCAGTAGCTCAAGGGCTCTAGTGACTATCGATTTTTTTGTTTGTTTTTGCGACGGCCGATGTTGTAATAATATAGTGGCACGGAATATTATGTTCTCTTAATGCCCTAACACACATATAGTAACAAATAATATTGTCAATTTTTTACAAATTAACATACATTTCTCCACAACTGGACCTTATTGGAATAATTTTGTGCTGTTTTGGTATGATTAATGGGCGTTACAGGTAATAATAATTTGTAAAGCACATATGATATGATAACTTCAGGAATTTGAAGCTGACTACAAATTTCCATAATAACAGTGAGAGCTTAACATGAAATATATCTCATGCTCCTTTTGTAGAGAAATAATACTAACTCTTTTTCCTAAAAAACAACAATTTCCCCAACTTTCTAAATTATATTCCTCTTTATGATAATGTACAGTGAATCAAATTAAATATAGTAACAAGAGTAGCCAAAACACAGTTGTTTCGGGCCGTCCTTTGAGAATAAAAGTATTAATTTAAAATTCATCCTTCGTTCTTACCTTGTGATTATGATATGGACTGCTTCTGACCGGGACATTCTGGTCACGTACTGTCCTTTGTCAGATTTAGGTGCGGGACAACGTTCTGCGCTTTATCTTTATCTGTCACTAACTAATGATGGACGTGTGAAAGAGACGGGTTGATTATAATTTGGTATTTTAGTAGATAGTAGATTTATTTATGATAAATAGTTTCGTGTTTTGTTTAAAATTATTGTTTCATTGTGTAATTGTTTTCATATTTGTTTAAAGTTTCAAAATGTAATTGAATTTGTAGTTTCCTAAAAACAATTCGTGATAAATTAATCCTATCTCTAAATGTACGAATATTTAAAATATTTACAAATTTTATATTTATTATTTGTCATTGATTAATATATGTATAACTATACATATATTAATCTCTGTTTTTTTTAATATTGTAGTAAAGTACCTATTTGATTCAAAATTGTAAAAATATATCAATATGTATCTATTCACTTATTTGCCGATAAAATATTAATACCACATAAAAAACCACTTGTGAATTGAGTTACAAAATTCAAATGAATGTTTACATTTTCGGCGATAACATTAGCTAATGTTTACATTAAATAAAAGTGGTACATGAAATTGAGTTTCTCTTACGGTGTGTGAAATGTATGTAAATATGTGAGTTTTGTTCTAAGAATATAAACTCAGTGTTATTATCCATTAACCTTTGTTGTAAACTTACAAATGTGCAATAAAAGAAACAGTTATTATTAAAAGGAATTTTATTTCAAGCTTTACACGACAACCTTTATGAATATTATTGTTTCTTAAACTTTTAATTAAGTATCGAACTATTCAATGAGGGTAAATAAGGAAAAAGAAAAGAAAATTCTTATGCAAAAATTATCACAATGGCTTTATTAAAGTACATAAATAGGTATACTTGTGACTTATATGGACATTTATTTACACAATATTTACAAATTCACATAATATTCTACAGCAGTCTTATAGAATTTATTTACACCAACAATACGAAATGAACGCCCTTTGTAACGGCTAGAAATTACAAAAATAGATTAAAATCTTAATTATTTGGTAAAGCGCGCGATGCGATTAATACAATTTACACAAAAGCTTCGACTAAATGAGTTTAGTTTATTGACGAGTTCGTGAGAAGCATAGACTAGACAAGGTAAGCTTGACCCGAATGCTGTGTGTCAATTAGTGGGGGTGGCGGAGGCCAGTGCCTAAACTCCCGCCGCCTGTTGGGGTTGTTCCCACCCAACTCTAATGACGAGTAATCGGAATCTATAGAAGAGTATATGTGATCGGATGGCGGTCTACCATCCGGTCCGTAAGCTGTATGCACTTGCTGAGCACGACCTTCCATGAACTCCGGAGTCGTACTCACTCCATCAGCTGATCCTCTCATTTTCTCCGTAAACGAAAACGACCGTATCGTCCCGTTCTGCGTTCCACCCTGCATTGTAAAAGAATTTATATTGTTCCTATAACTAGGCTTAGATCTAAATCTTCGATCCGGCATCGCATAGCGAAGTCTCTCCCAAAATTTATTTTGGCCCCATTTTATCCTCGAGCTCGTTTTTAAATACGGCCGTAGATCGGGATCGCATTCGGCTTCGGGCAACAATGAACTTTCTTCTATTATAACTAACGTATAAATTCGCGATTTGAGAATTTCGTGCAGCGCTTGTCTAAATTCAAAACGTGACCATTCCGTTTCTATGAAATTTCTTGTTAGTACAAGAACTATGCGCTTCGATGCCTCTGCGGCTTCGGGAAGCGGTAACGTACATTGCATATAAGCCACACCGTGTTGTGGAACATCTCTATAATGTAAGCAGAGGTGATATGATGGGTTGCCATTTTCCAACTCGGCGGCTAACGTTTGAATAACAAAATCGTCATCCTTCGGGCTGTAGCAAACGTAAGCATCATACAATTTGTCAGTGTCATCGTACGCTCCAGTGAATGGGAACAATCTTATTCCACAGCTAGTATACAACCATATACGGATTGTGTCTCTAAATAAGAAAATCGCAAGGGTGACGAGCATGATTAACATAAATCCTGTGAGCGTAGTTACCATCATGGGCATGTAATTTGATACCAACATGTTATCTATAACAGAATCTCCAGCGTAATAGTCACTACATATTGTACCATTGAGGTTAAGTTCTTTCTTTTGTGGCCCAGGATTACCATTATTCCAACACCACACGTCTGACATATCTTTGATTTTAGGAACATTTTCTGAAATGTACGCAGTGAATTTTTGTAAGTATCTACATTTACAAGACCACATATTGTTGCCAATGGCTACATTGTTCAGGTTTTTATTAACACTTAAACTCCAAATATCAAAATCTACAAGTCTGTTGCCATCTAATCTCAAGATTCTAAGCGAACGTAACGTCAGGAAAGTTGTGTTCTCTATATGGCTTATGAAATTGTCTTGTAGATAAAGCTCGTTAAGTTGCGTCAAATGCTCAAACTCATAACCGTTTAGATGTTTCAGTTTATTGTCCCCGAGATGCAATATAACGAGGGAAGATAAGCCGGCAAATGTTCTATTCTGTATGTTTTCAACTTGACTTGAATTTACATAAAGCGACCTCATATTTTTTCTTCCGATGAATGCATAATTTTGCAATTCTTTAAAATCATTTCCATCTAAATAGACTTCAGTAGCGTCCATGGGTATTTTTTCTGGGATTTCGACCGCACGTTGACTGGAGCAGTCAACAACATTTGTATGCCAAGTAGGATCATGGTAACAAGAACAGTTATTAGGGCAGGTCATTTGACAATCACAAGCAACGTAATCACAACAATGACATAGAGTAAAGCAGTGTGTTTCATATGTACACAAAAAATCTGTCGATTTTAAATTACTTAGAGGGATGTGTGTTACGCCTCTAGTATGCGTCATTTTGCATAATACATTTTCTAAATCCATTATTCTTGGATATTGCCTCATAGAAGTCATATTGTTAATCAAGGGCAGCCATTCCATCGAACAGTCACAATCAAACGGATTTCCTCCTATGTAGAACTCTGGCAGAGACTTATTTAGGGGAACTGGGGATAACCGGAGGCTGTTGATATCTAAATGAGTTATCTCATTTGCGTAAATATCAACTCTGGTAAGATTTCGTTTCTCCATAAATGTGTTAACGTATATGTTGTTTATGTGGTTGTTATTAATAAACAATAATTCCACACTATTTGGAATTGCTAATGGCGATATCTCGCTAATACGGTTATGGCTCACATCTAATGTTTTTATCCGAATTTCATCCTGCAATTTATAGTAGTTGCCTAAATGTTCAATGAAATTACCGTGTACGTCCAACCATTTCAAATTACTGGGAATGAACGCATAATCGAACCACACTAAGTGATTTTCAGACAAATTTAGCCACAATAAGCTAAGTACGGCCGAAAATACACCATTGATGTCTGATATAAAATTCCCATCTAACCTAATGGCCTCCAATTGCTTGTTTCGTTGAAAACTACCTCTTTCTACGGCCTGTATTTTATTTTTAGCCAAATTTAATACTTGTAAACTTGGTAGGTCCCAAAACATACCAACTGTTAAATTTCCAATTTGATTATCAATTATTCGTAAGCCGGTTAATTGATCTAGATTTTTAAATGAACCATTTTTGATATCAGATATTTGGTTTTCCCCCAAATCTAAAGTTTTTAATAGAGACAATTCCCAAATAGCAGATGGAACTTCGGTCAACTGATTTGAACTCAAGTCTAATTCTTTTAAATCGGAACAATTTTTAAAAGCTTTCGGGTCAATACTTATTAAGAGATTGTTATTAAGATTCAATTTACTAAGTACAAACAATCCATTAAACAGGAACTCGTCAATAGTATGCAAACGATTTTCAGCTATATTTAAAGTATGCAAATTATATAAAGGAAGAAACGTATTCTCTTCAATATATCCAATAGAATTATTCCTTAATTCTAATATCTGTAGGAAGAATAAATCCTTAAACGTCTTACCATCTATCCTCGTCAACGCATTATTGGATAAATTCAAAATGACTAAGCGTATAAGACCAATAAATGTTCCACCGTCTATGTGAGCGCTTGAGAGCTGATTATTCGATAAATCTAAGACAAGCAGCTGTTCTAATCGGTGGAACACGCCTCGGGCTAATTCAAATAGTTGGTTATTATTCAGATACACTTCTCGTAACTCTTTCGTGTTGGCAAATGTGCCCTCCGGTATTAACTGGAGGTTATTATAGGAAATGTTTAATATCCGTAATGATATAAGTCCGTTAAATATTTCACTAGAAATATCCGTTATATTATTATTTTGCAGCCTTAACTCTTGAAGTCGTCGTAATCCAGTAATTTCTGATTCTTCACTCAGAGATTTGATTTCATTGTAGCTTAGGTCTAAACTTCGCAGACCCGATCCACAACTTTTTCCAAAACCAAGACGATCAATACTTTTAATTCTATTATGAGTTATATTCAGCACTTGCAAATTATCCAAAGGACAAAATACATCTGTAGGTATCGATTTTAAGTTGTTTTTCCCCAAGTCAAGCGTTTGTAGTTCTCGAAGTCCATTGAAAGTTCCGAGGGCAAGTTCCAAGTTTTTATTCGGGCTCCAATCGTAGTTTTTGGATCGAATAGACAATTTTTTTAGTTCTCTTAATCCTTCAAACGCATTGCCTGGTATTCTGAGTAGTTTGCAATTCCGAATTGTCAATTCCGCAAGCGTTAAGAATCTTTGAAAATAGTTCGCCTCCAGGTAACTCTCAAAAAGTAGAAGCTGGTTACACTCAACAGAAAGTCGTTTGGTACTTTCTGGTAATGTTGATGTTAAACTGGATCCATCCGCTTCAAGGGTACGCACATGGCACAGTGTACCACCACCTTCCACTTCTTTTGGTAAAGGCCCACAATTATCTACACCTCTTACAGCATTTACACCCAAAGTCACTAATAAAACAGTCAGCAATTGAAACATTTTCTATATACATTTGTTCTGTTATCCAAAAATATAACTTTAAACTTTCAGTCACTTTGTTATAATATTTAACCGAAACTTCACTAGTTTACGTCACTCCACGGTCCAATGTTTACATCGCGACGCACGTATTTTCGGTGTTGGAGGCGACGCGAGCGCGTGCTCTCCTCATCGTGATTTGTGTGCGACTGGCGAGGCGGTTCGACTGTTTTAGCGAGAGTGGTGAGCCTCACTCAGGCCGCCCCTCCGTCTGCACGCCCCCGCACCCTATCGTCCCCACATAGTTACACGTTACCTCGCATGGCGCCACTTGCGCGTCCGACCGCGCTCGCACAATTATGTAATGTTTTCTTAATCGAGCCACCGCATATCGAGTTAAAAAGGAGGTGATCGAATAAGGAATTATGAATTCTTAGACTACCTATGTCGTACATTTCTTCGAACGTATAATGGGTTACTGAATCATTGATGATGGTGAGTCAGTGCAAGGGATTTACTCATAAAATAAACCGGTTAAGAAAGTACGAGTTAGATATTTGTATCTAAGTCGTAATAACGACTCGCCACATTTTGCCTATAGTATTTGTACTATAGGCAAAATGTGACGAGTCGGTACTAACATATAAAATAAAGTAAACTCAAAACAAAGTTAAAAGAAACATCAAAGTGACAATCAAGAACAAAGCGCAGGTATGCTGTTTCGGGCACCCTTAATTCTTTCTTCCGTCACTTATTGAATTCCCTACTCGCATACTTTGGCGAAGATACCCAATAAAGCTTGTTTGGCGTCATCTGCCCCTTCACATATTTTTGTCTAAAGTAACGTATAGAATTTTCAAATAGAGGGCGACCGTTTTTGGGCTACAAATTCCGGTATGTCGTACGAACGGGAAGAGGTGCAAAGTTGGTGGGAGTTGATAATTTGATTTCCTTGTTCGACACGTAAAGTCGTTTACGGTCTAACTAGGAGTTAGCTACGAACAGAATACGGCAGAAGTTTTAGAAGCAGGCGCCGAGAATAAGGATACGTCACAAGAGTTGTTTGTGGATTTTATTTCGGGTTAACCAACTTGTTGGTTATTGTTAGTATCTGAATGTTATTCAGGAGATACATTTGACTTAATAGACCTAATAAATAATATAATAAAAATAATATAATAAAAAGTATTAACATAATTATTTTAAGTTTTAAAAAGTGTGGTGGAGTATGCTGTCCGTCAAGTCTCATTAAAAAATGTTGCAGTCAATTAACAAGCAAACATTTTTTAATAAACATGCCAGATTATATTATACTATTATTGTATTACTTTCTCCATTCCAGGCATTATTTAAATATAAGCAATTAAAAATAGTAACCCAAAATTTTCTTTTCAAAATTCTTGGCTACGTACAAAAAAGTACATTAGCGAAAACTTTTTCGTACTGAAGTGATAAAACACGGCCGCGACATCCGAAAGCTCCTCAAATAGTGTGATATCCTTAATATTAATGTCTTTTAGCTGAGCATCCCGTATCAAAACTTCTATATGTTGAGTCTTCAGTGCGTGATAAATGACTTTTTCCACTTTTGTGACAGTTTGTCGAGTGTTTTTTTTTGCTTTGCTAGTAGGCTGTCGGATACGGAAACAACTTTTTAGTTTAACGTTCAGATGAAAATAAGTCATATGAAGATTATTTGATGGGCAACAATAATAAATAACAAATAATAATACTAAAATCGTCAGTAAATTAATAATTAGCTGGATAAAACAACATATTTTTGTTTATTATTAGAATTACGTAGTACTTGCCAACGAAGATTGGTGATGCCACTTGACAAACTTATTTGGTTGGTAAGTATAAAGTGAAACTTGGCAATGGTGATATTGATTGAGGTCAATCAAGATGTCTTCATTGGCACATCTTTATTGACATCAATATATAATATACCTTACATCGAGGGGAATTGACTAGAGTTAATTATAAGATTTAATTGTAATTTTTATTTTAATTAAATAAATTTTAATTAACTTGGGCCTTCTTGAAGTCTCCTGACGCTAATGTAATTACATTTAAAACATTTAATTACTTAAAACATTGCTTGAATTATTTTTATTATTTGGTGTTAGAACTTAAAATTGAAAGGTAAATAAATTTAAATTAATATGGAATTTATTTAAAAGAGTAACTATTGATATAAAAATTAAGCGGTTTAACAACAGAAATAGTAATTCATTCATAACCAAATTTAAAGAACATCACCAGTCTTTCGTAGGTTTTCGCCTTACCGCTACTATACGCCAGTAGATTGTCGCAGGCTGGACGCGACGTGCCACGACTGCCGATGACATTTTCACTAATGCGATCTGCTATCTCCCTGTCGGATTATACAGATGCTAGTAGTTTACGAACACTTTCGGGGATGATTTTCCTTGTTTAGATGATATTTGTACTTATATTCTATGTTGAAGTGACATGACAAATAGTTAAGTAAGCAAGAATAATGTTAAAGGAATCTTCCTTTTAACGTTTTCCATAAGATGCTGATATCGTTATAATCAAGTCTCAAGTACTTGATGTTTATTTCGATAATTGATACATTCTCTTATAAATACATAACACGTATTGACGAAAGTTTTGCTAGATTTTTTTAATTATCAAAAACAATCTCTTGAACAATAATAAGTCTGTCATCACATATACGATACAATAGAGATAAATTATATTACTAACTAGCTGAGCTCGCGGTTTCACCCGCGTTTAAAAGTAATGTAACGTGACAGACAATAACCGACATTTTATATCTCATTA
>MOOZ01001380.1:0-12719 GCA_002930495.1 Cecropterus lyciades | reverse complement strand
TAGGCTGAGATAGGTGTGGCGGTGGTGCTTCTGAAATGAAACCGAGTTCTTCCACCTTTAAAATTACTTTATTTAAACTACACGAATAATAATAAGTGTAAGTTATTTAATGAAGTTCATAATTATTTTAAGTGGGTTACAAATGGTAATGGGTTTTTTGAATAGGTATTTGGCATTTAATGTGCTGCGCGCTCATATGATGTTGTTCATAGTTTGCTTTAGTTTATATAAATTTGAGTGTTATTTACGATTATTAAAATGTATGTTTTACATGTCCTAATAATAACCTGCATTAGCAGAACTAAATAACTAGGAATCAAAGCACAAGATACTTTCGAGAGTTAGACGAACAACGAACGATTTTAGACGAAAGATCCAGAATTTCCCAATTTTAACAGAACGCTAAAAAAAATTGAAAACGTTTCCAATTAAATTTCAATAGAAATTTCTTTCATAAAATTGTTCGTTCGCCTTTTTGTAAAACGGTAGTCTGGCGGTAAGCGGCCCTACTCAGAATAAACAGACGTAATCAAACAACCACTCCTGCAGTCTGAAGTTGTTCAATTGCGTTGTTACGCTTGTCGTTGCGCTCGTTCCCTTCATGCTCTGCTGCCTGATGACAAGTTCATTAGATGTTAAGGCTTAAACGGTACGTATAAAATACAATAAAATTCATATAACTTCCAAAGTCATTACGAACTTTCTTGAACATAATTCGGCCATGATATTAAATTAATTCAATTTAAAATCTTTTAGTTCTTCGGCGACGGCACTATCACACGTGTTCCTTGTAACAATAATGTTATCGTGTTTTTATGTTATAGTTTAAAGTGTGTGATGCATAAGGTAAGTCAACTTAATCCTTATAAAAATCTCGAAATATAATTTTGCCTTGACATTAAGTTCGATCAATTAGGTCGTCTAAACCAAATTTATAAGTACGTCATAGGCTACGTCGTACGTACTACGTAATATTACAAATTTGAACATAACACTACGTTGTTGCATTACATAAGAAATGGATTTCTTAAATATGTCCTATTTTTGCCTAATAACAGTAGGGTTATGCACTGTTGTGTTCAGGTCTGAAGGGTGTGAAAAGGGAGACATACTTTTTCGAGGGATTCCATCTTAGTCCTCAGGGGTAGCAACGCATCTGTAGCTAACCTTAGGTGAGACTTTGATCTTTTTGGTATTGATTACAGATGTCCATGGGCGGCAGTAACCACTTACCATCTGATGGACTGCAGGCTCGTTTGCTACTTCCATACTATAAAACGAGGAATTGATCACATCAATTCATAATATAAATCAATGCAACTTTTATTGCAATTTAACTTACAATCGTTTGCAATTTAAATCGTTTACAAGTAGATCCAGCTATATAATTTCGTTCTTGAAGTGACATGACGTGCCTATTCGTGTTCCAGATATGTCACTTATGATATGTCGTATCCTACTATTTGCGATCGCAAAAGGATATGGCGAATAATCATTCTTTGCGATTTAATAATAAACGGTTATGACTTTAAATAATAATTTCTGTAAGTTATTTATTTTATGTTCCACTTTTGGAATTGACACTATCATCGTAATAGTCAGTAGCTTTGAAGTAAAATCCGCATAAATTTTGATAAAGAAAGTTGACATTACCTAGGAGATAAAGGCATTTTATTTATAATCTTTTGAATCGCTAATCTCCTGCAATTAAACAGATTATCAAATATAGCGTGTTCCCAGATGGCATTTCAAATAAATACATTCTATGAATTATGCTAATGTAAAGTAAACATGAGATTTGAAACTAATATTTGAGATTCGCGAAATGTTATTAATTACATATTCTATGTAGACTAACTCATAATTACTTCGACATCTCTGATACGCCTAATATTACGCGCATAGAGTATACGGTTGTCATTTCAGAAGCAGCTGAAGTATTTACATACGGTGTTGTCTCACTACTTACGATTAAAGAACATACGAAGTACGAATGCGGTAGAAAAATAAATAAAATTTTAAGGAAAAGACACCAGTGTGGCGACATTGCGCAACTTATTAAAAGATAGCGCCTCTGCATTCTGAATCGCGCTATCGATGTTTTCTCAACATCTTGGACTGATCACACCTAGCCTGACGGGAGATCTCCTTTTGCTAAACCTGCAAGTTAAATCTATTATGATGTAAATAAAGGTTTATTTAAAAAAGTAAAGTAACAAAAAACAATGACGGTGTAATATAGTATTTTCTGTTAGCCATTTACTTTTGTTTAATTTATTTACCTAAATTGAAAATATACATATTTTATTTCACACAAATATTTTTATATTCCATTAATTTTATTTTAGTTCAACAATCTAGATTAAAAAATCAGTTCAGTACTTTTGATTGCAGTGATAACCGATAGGTGGAAACTCGTCCACGCAATGGAGGGTCCGAAGTTCGAATCTCAGACAGGCACACCACCACAGATTTTTTTAAAATTGGATATTTATTGTCACTACTTTACGTTCAGAAAAACATCATGATGTTTTTCTGAACGTAAAGTTCTTCATGAAGAAACCTATAGCCTGGGAGTTCTTTAAAAGAAAAGTTCTCAAAGGTGTGTGAAGTCTACCAATTCGCGCTTGGCCAGTGCGGTGGTTCATGGCCTGAAGCTCTCTTAATCTGAGAGAAGACTCGTATCAAGCAGTGTGCCAATGGGTCAGTAATAATGGGTTAATGACGACTTTTGATATCCTCGTTTTATAGTTGATCTTTAACAATGAAACAGGCACGTTACTGCAATTCATTACCATAATTAACTGCAAACATTACCTTGCAGCGGTGACAAGTTCAAACATGGCGGTATCAGTTGAAATTGCATTCAAATAATAACTGTTGAAACGCTCTCATAGTGGAGATAAAGGATAATATTAATTTCCCCTTCACATCATAAAGAAATAACATGTCTATTTGTTTGTTGTGATCATTCCGTCAATAGCTTGAGAAGTACATACTTTAATTTACTTAAACTTACTTATATTATGTAAATGTGGTAAAGGCTATGTAACTCAATTTTGCTAGCATCAATGCTTTACCCGTTTCTGTCTTATGCTCCTACATAAGAGCTCCTAAACAAGTCACGTAGAGCACCCGATTTCAAACTGTAATAATTCCTGCTTTTGGGTAATTACAAATATCCATGAGTAGCAATGATCGAAAGGAACACTGCCATTCATTGACATTTAAGAGTACCGAGTGTATCCAAGTTTACCATAGATACTAAGGAGTATCAGGAGCATACTGTGGGATTGTGCCCATTTCTTAAGAAACCTATAAAAACAGCACATAGCAAGGCTTCTATTGGTATAAGCAAGAAGTTTTTTGCAATATGCTATTGGTACCCCTGCAGTCAAAAGACAATGGTTTTAATCAGTGATATAACATTTATTATACAATTAACCACACGTTAATTATATTTAAAGCCACATACATTAATTAGTGTAACGTAAAACAACAATGAGAAACAAAGATTTCATGTTAATAATTCGGTTATTTCATAGAGCGCATATCAATTAGAAATTACTAATNNCTGTGGCAAACCTTAGGTAAAACCTTAGGTAGGTCCATGGGCGGCAGAGGCCACTTCCCATCAGGTAGGCTGTATGCTCGTTTTTCAAGTATTGTAAAAAACATCAGTAAAATAATTTCGTGAGAAAGCACACCTGAAAATATGCCTGCATACTCCAGAACAATTTGTAAAGACTATTTTTTTTTTAGGATTGGAACATTAAATGAGCGTGATGATGATGATGATGAGATTGAAACAGCAATTACCTAATGTGAATGTAAGTGGTCATCACGGCCGCTTACATACATAACTAACTCTAGATAGAACAGTTCTTACTAATTTCGATAACGGATACAATGGCACTCCTGGGGACTCCTGGTAAGCTGGCATCCACATCCTTCCACTGAAATAAAACGCTTTCTACGCTAAATATAAGACCTACTTCATCCTAGAAATAGGTGTGGCAGAGGTACCACTCCGTTCATCCCATACTCGTCCGACCATGTTTCGAAGTTTAATATTTAAAGCTTAGTTAAATAAGGTTAGTTATTTTAGAGCTGGGGTTAAATCCGTTGACCGTTGCTGCCGAATTAGGCCATATTTATAAAAAATACATTAAATAATTTTCATGACGTGGTGTAATAAGTTGCCCGTTTTATAAAATTTGGTTATTTTTGTCTACAATTTCAATCGTACGATTTTACCCCAGATCCTATGCTACTCAAACTGTTATCTTCTATATTAGATTATAGCTGTGCCACAGTATTTATAAGTACTGTAATTTTATAATCACGATCTGGAAGCACTGGCTGCGAGTACCAAACCTTGCGGCCTAGACGCGTGGTTAGCTTCTTACAGAACGGTTGTGCACCGCAAACAAGAAAAGCTTTCAAAAATAAAAATATTTTCCCGTTTTTGCAACATTTTTCATTACTGCTCCACTCTTATTACCCATACCGTGATGTTATATAGCCTATAACCTTTCTCAATAAATGTACTATTCAACTCAAAAATATTTTTTCTATTCGTACCAGTAGTTCCTGAGATTAGCATGTTCAACCAAGCAAACTCTTCTGCTTTATAATATAAGTATATAAATATAGATTTCAAGTAACCAACATACCTACGAACTGTCATGTAAGCATTCATACAAAATAGGTATCCATTCGCATACTAAAAGTTACATAAAAGTAAAAAAAATCTTGCATTTGACAAACGAATTTGTTCCTTTTCTATCCCGATGAAGTTTTGACACCACGACGATAAAACATGGCGCTTGAATTATTCCCCATATAGCCGTCAACGACGAATGGTCTTTGATGTAATTGTTTCTATAAATAAATTCCTTTTATACTGATGGTAAATTGCCATGTCCAGTGTACCTTATAGTCAATTTGTTAGCTAGGAATACTGTGTAATGTATTTTATAGTTTTAATATGTCATTAGGTGCTATAAGTCGTCTATTTGAACTATGTTCGTTAGGGACGTCCTACCCTCCAAGTCACAAATATGCTACGGTAATGTCACGATGTTGACATAAGGGCAGTGGGTAAGGATTTTTGGGCTTCGATTGTCTCCCATCTTTACCCGGGCAATTACATTACAATGGGCAATGTACAATTTAAAACATATTATTTATCTACACTACTGTTTAGTGGGGGGAAAGGTTCAATTAACTTCAAAGAAACTGAAAATTATTTATTTAGTGTAGAATTTTATATTCGTCATTAGTAGACTTCACACACCTTTGAGAAGTCTTTTTTTTAGAGAACTCTTAGGAAAACAGTGATAATTAATTTATAATACGCATTTAATTTTTAGAAAATCAGTGGTGCGTGCCTGGGATTCGAACCTCAGACCCTCGATTGAGAGGCCGAGTTTCAACAAATAGGCAGAGCAGTCTGCCACCACAAACTATATATAATGTAAAATATGTCCATGACGATATTTAAGATAATTATGTATGTCTGTGATATGTAAGTAACGCCCAAATTCTAATTTTGAATAAATTTTATTTCTTTAATATCTATTAATATTTTCATCGTCCCGTCCGAAATACTAAACATAACAAATTGCGTCCAGTTGAATGAAGATAGGTCTATTTTTGTTATTATTTGCTATTTTCGTCTGTCTAAAACTAGATTCTTAGGTGATGTATTTATTTTCATATCATATCAATACTTCTTATTGTCTTTTATGTACAAAATATAACGTTACATAATTTCGAAGAAAAATCTAATGTGACGGTCCTGATTTTATTAGGTAACAGTCCTTCCTTTGGGAATACGGAACTCTAAAACAGAATGCTAAACTGATTTATACATCCTTTGCGAACAATATTGTGCGGTATTGTTTTACTCGTATCTCTACAATTCACGGAAATATTGTTTGGACACAAAAATATGTAGAGTTTCTCGCATTATATATGTAAGTTTTCTTTATAAACGTTTTTAAGCGCTCTTTATAGTAAGTATTTATGCTTGCATTAAAAAAACAGTGGTGGCTCCAAAATTTATATTTTAAGAATTTCAAACTTGCAATGCAAATAAAATGCATTACGTACACAAACAAGAAAAAATGTTTGTGTCAGCTCCGACGCTCTACTGGAGTTTACTCCTTAAGTACGATTATCTAAACAGGCGCAATAAAATTAAATTTAAATTAGTTCAATTGTTGGAAACAGCGCCATCTATACGACAGATGAAAAAGGGAAAAGTGCGCACAATACACCAAAAACGTAACGAGGCCATTCGATCATTAGATCTTACTCCTCATATTTTCTCATACATGGATGGCGCTTTACATTAAATTCAATTCTTCAAGAGTAAACTCCAAAAAAAATTTTTTTAATGTCTGACTGAATGAAAGACTGAAGTCAAACGCACATGAATTGCTGCAACTATGTCATTTTTTCTTACTTGAGTAGAAATTATCTTCAAAAAGGGAAATCATTTTTTTATTAAATGACAACTTCACTCATTTCTTTAGCCCTGTTTCACGGGAACAGTGATGCCACGCGGTGACCGGCTGGCTGTGACGATGAAATATTGATTGAAAACTAAAATCCACACGAGTTTTGCTTTAAAACTGCCGCCACTTTTTACGCTATGCTCTTCATAGCGGAATGGAAATGTTTTTTCAGTTATATATTCGGATTTGATGAAAATAGAAAATTTAACGTTGATAGTGACGGATTTAGAAATGGGAAATCATGAATGGTAGACGGTCTGTTTGGCTGCAACTTTTATTTATTATTTTAATACGAGCTTTTATTAAAAACCCGCAACATTTTTAGTTCATTAAAATACAGATTAGTACGCAATGCATCGAAGTACACGTACCGTGTGTTGTCAGTCTTGAATAGCATCACTCTTTCTCTTCCATTAAATATCACAAGAGGCAACTAAGGGACATAATATATAAATGGTGGTATCTCTTTGTAATTCCACCTTATATATCACCACCAACGCCACACCTATTTCTACCTGAGCGGCAGTGGCCACTTACTACGAGGTGGACTGCTTGCTCTTTTGCTACTTCCACGTTACAAAACAAAAATCTTTTTGCGAAATAGCAACACATATGGCGAATGCAGTAACATCAACAATATGGGACCTTAAAGGGCTAATGTAAGTATCTGTGTATTTGTAAGTCCAAAATCAACATCAGTTATAGAAATGCGAAAATGGTCTATAAAATTTAGAAATACTGTTTACTAGCAGACCCGTGCCCACTTCGTTGGGCATAAAAAAAATGTTGGTGTGTTTCTTAATACTAATTGTTCGGGTTTATTACACCAACTGCCAAAAGGAGGGCTATGTTTTGACCACGTATGTATCAATTTGCATGCCAATTTGACATATTATGTATGCTCTATTATGTTAAATCTTGGTGTAATTACCCTTTTTTGTACCTTTAAAGTGTATATTAAAATTATTATGATTTATTATATTTACTTTAATTGTTCAATACTTCTTTGTACACAATATTGGATGTAGTGCTATTATCTGGCAGAAAAATGTATTGTTTTTATGCTTATCCAACCCGAGATAAAGCAACATGTAATATATCTGATTATAAGAAAACATTCTTTTTCAAATCTATGCCTCCCCTTGTACCGTACCATTATATGTAAAAACGGCAAAAAAATCACGTTTGTTGTATGGGAGCCCCCCCTTAAATATTTATTACATTTTGATTTCATTGTTTATTTTTTAAACGATTTTAGAACTAAATATACTGTGATCAAGCGTCTACCTTTTGCCGTTATTAATTTCGAGCAAAAAATCACATTTATTGTATGGGAGCCCCCTTAAATATTTATTTTATTCTGCTATTAGTATATGTTGTTACAGCGGCAACTGAAATATATCATCTGTGAAAATTTCAACTATCACGGTTCATGAGACGGCTTATTGATAGTATCAAATATTAGTGTTTTTACTAAAGTTCTGTGTTTTTAATTCGAAAAAAGTCCAAACCAACATCGCTTGCGGGAAAAAATTGCAAGCGTTCCAACCGGTGACTGTCATCTTATACCGTATGACTCCCAGAAGATTTTTTGCACCAAGCGTCTGTAAAGAAAAAACAAAACCGTCAGCATTGTTCCCAGTCGTTTACAAAGAAAGATTCGTAAAAACATCACCACCCAAAAAACCGTCGATAAGCGTCATAATATATCTCAGTTACAGAGCTCTTCGTAAAGTGTGAAATATACGGTTGTTCAATATTTATAGGATTTTTATTTGTGTTATTTATTCACGAGGCACGTTTTGTTGGGACAAAAGACAAAAGATACTGGCTTTTCTTTTTCGTTAGTATCTGCATTCATTTTGGTCGTCTTAGGCGGTATAAATAATGCATTATCACGCATAGGGCGGACCTACAGATGGTCAGAAGGAATAAAATTATTTGCACGTATGATACCATCGGGCTTCGCTTGGAATACAATGTCTCTCATTTTTATGAGCAACCGAGAATGTTGTTCGAGTGATAAGATTACATGGTAAGAACATGCAGATGCTTTTTATGATAAGTTTACCTTGAAGTAATTCAAATATGTTTACTGTGAAAGCAATAAAACTTTCTTTTGACATCTTGATAAAAGTTGTAGTAAAAAAATCCGTAACGATAATACAGTCTGAAAATAAAGAACAAGTGAGTTAATTGTTGTCTCCTAAAATTCATTCGATAAGATATTCGTGTGGGTAAAACACCAATAGAGGCGTTCCAACGTAATTTTCAAGGGTAGCAAATCATATATGGACCATCTCACGTTAGGAGTATTATTCTATCTTGGATTTGACCACTGCAACCACTGGTGGTACTGATCGCTTACCATTAGACGAACTGTATGCTCGTTTGCAATTTCTATGAGCAGGGTAAGTAACTTTTATCGTGATTGTTACTGACATTTTAATATTATGGCAATCATGCATTTGTAAGTCGCATAATCAATGCAAATCATCAAAACTCGGTTTTTGTCAAGGAAAGTGAAAATTAATACCGCTTATCAATTGTTTTTTTTTTCGCTCAAACTAACATACTTCCTTACGTCTACTGAATGTTTTCGGGGATTCTTACGTCTTTCCATTAAAGTTTAAAGAAAATAAATATAACGCTTTCTACAGTCAAAGTTCTACACTACGATTTTCTTCTATGTCATGGGTACCATGGACACGAAAACACACACACCCAGACCTAGAACAAAATCCAAATATCGGTCTAGCTGGAAATCAAATCCGGAACCCACTACGTGATAGACCGGTATGGTGACCGCTCCCCGTCTCGGGGAGGATTTGAATTATTTTTTAAATACTTTAATATTATAAATATACACGTTCATTTTACGTATTTTGTATAAATATCTTAATTTACTTATACGCGTTTTAACAAAATTTTAGTAAACCTAGTTCAATCAAACCAAACTGTTATAAAGACAAAATTCAATAGCTTAAAAGTACTAGGAGAGTAGTAAAGGTACGGCAGCGTCTTTAATTAGTATGCAAATTTAATAGCCTTAGGGATTTACATGTCAACGGGTTCCCAAATACCGACCTGGAACAAAGGGATGCTCTTGCGGAGAAGACTATGAATATCGATTGGTATTTATTAGGTAAGATTGGTATTAGATTGATATTAGACTGGTATTATACTGGAAGTAGCAAAACCTGGCAGATATAATCTGTATATCTATACTAACCACACAATAAAACGTATATCGTGAGTCTAATAACAGCGTGAAAATAATCTCAGTCCGCTACGAATTTACCTATGTCTATCTACATAATTATTTCGTTGACGATTCCAGTTAATTCATTACAGCGCCATCTAGATCGGGTTACAGTAAAGTATGAAAGATAACATAAAGTTTTGTAAAATAATGGATGTAGCAATTATTATGATGATTAGTAAAACAATCGCATTCTATAAAGTTTGTAAATATGTATGTTTGTTTATTACTATTTTAAGTAAAAACTTCTACTCGGATTTCGGTGAAATTTGGAATACTGATAATTTATGATCTATATTATATTATTCAGCTGCCCTATGGGGACGTATAAAATAGAAGTGAGACAGGCGATATCCAAAATAAAATAGTTTGTTGTATGTAGTTTGTTATAGTAGTTAATATTTGTTTGTTTATTATTATTGTGTAATTTAATTCATAAGAACGCTGCTGCTTTATCTGTTTCTGTTTTGTTTTGCGCCATTAATGTGTATGTAACCAGTGGAAACTTCACTGATCTTAGTATTATTTTTACTGTATTATTTGACTGTGTACTATGTAATCGTTTGTTTCCCAAATATAAATAAAATAAAATATGCGAACGAATTTCTCTAGTATCTACAACTCAGTCATAATGCTACTCATAATCGCGATTGTTTGGGAATGTACTATAATAAATAATAAGATAAAATTGTGTACTTATTTACATCGAGTCAGATCACAGAACATATTTATTATTATTATCTAAATTGCTTGTGAATATTCCTGTCTGGCCAAAATCGAAGCCGAAACTGTTCTCAGACGTCAAGATGCTGCTAACATCTTCAAAGTTTGGGACGCATCATATCCTATGTTATCTACTATGTACTTATATATTATACATTATACGTATCTTTATGAGAAGCTTCTAAAAGTATGAAGTAGATGTTACTGTACCTCTTAAATTTCTCTGTATAAACATTGGAATATCTAATTTAATAACATTTTATTACTATAAAGCCATTATTTCCATCTTACAACCTCACTACCGTGTCCATTATTGGGTATACCTGTTTAGTATCTTACAAGGGCCCCCTAACAGTCCCATTTAATACAACTTAAGGCTGTGCTACCTTCACAGAATCTCCGGATACCGAAGGGTGGTTAGCAAATATTGATTGACCTCTATCTTACCTTATAAAATGGTTTTGTTATGGGAAATTGTATGTACTTTATGCATAAGATGGGTCAGCATTTCTGGTTTTGTTCACTGGGGTTATAACAGCGTATTACGCGTTCATCTCTATTAAGCTGTAATTGAGATTCATAGGGCATTTATGTTGCAAATCTAGTTAGCGGTGAAACTTTCTTTGTACACTTGCATTGTTGGGGTAAAATTTTTAATATTCTCAACTAATTGCTTCGCCGGGTATTATAACATTTGTTTTAATGAAAATTTCTTATGTGTGTGGGTTTATGTGAATTTGTACGCACGTTAAGCTTAAATGCAACCTTTATTGCGTCTGTATCTGTATGGTAATGAAGGCGTTCTAGACTCGGAACTGGGAGTAAGAAAAATAAAATGCCTTTTCAAACAAAAGTTTCAGAGCCGTAAAGCCGTAAGTTTTTTAATTACTATTCTGTTATCTTTTCACGTCTGTTTATTTAATTGTGCTTCGAGTACAATTTAAAAGTGATTTTCAAAAGCGAAAAACATTTGTTGTATGTAAAATGCACTGGTTTTCAAACACGAAAAATATTTTTTGCATGTAAATAAGTAATATACCATTTTAATTTTAATTATTAGAGTTTCTATAAATCTTTTTATGTACTCATATATCACTGTTTTAGTAATGTATTTCTTCGTGGAAAGTAATCATGCCACAACTTTTTCTAGCGTAAAGTAGTTTTTGAATTTCGTTGGAAGGGTGTGGTTGCCGGCTCACTTATATATGAGGCGTTTATCTCCGTTTCACCATTTTTTTTTTGTTTTCTATAGTATAGAAGTAGCAAACGAGCATGCAGCTCGCCTGATGGTAAGTGGCTACTACCGCCCATGGACATTTGTAATCAACCCTAGGTAAGATCAAATTCTCATCTATGGTTAGCCACAGATGCGTTGCTACCCCTGAGGACTGAGATGGAATGCCTCGGAAAAGTATGTCTCCCTTACCACACCCTTCAGACCAGAACACAACAGCGCGTAACACTGCTGTTATTAGGTAGAAATAGGTGTGGCGGTGATGCTTTCGGAGTCGAACCACAAAGAGTTCTACCATCTTCCGTTCTTGGGAGTAGCAACGCATCAGTGATCGACTTCAGATAGTACCCCTGTTCTATATGAAGTTGCTTACAGGCGTCCATGGGCGGGAGTAATCACTTACAATCAGGTGGAATGCATGTTCGTTTGCTACCAGAATCTTATAAGGAATAGTAACACAATACAAAATTGCACTTATTGTTAATTTTAAGCTATCCTTTTATTATATTTCTATGAGTGTGCATAAAATAATAATAATAATCCTAATTTTACAGTAAAGCCAGATAAAAATTAAATAATGCTCTTTGTTTCTATCTTTTTAAAGAATCAAGTCAAAATTCTTAAAATCAAAAGGTCATTAACCACAGTGGAGTTAGAGCACCAAACTTTCAATTCTACAATAACATCATATATAGTAAGAATAAATCTTATATTTTTTTGTTTTTTATCTTTTACTAGCAGATCCCCGCGGTTTCACCCGCGCCTAAAAAAGAATTTAAATATTTAAAGAATGCCTAATAACGTGAATGATTTGGTGACAATTCACCAGTTTCTGTACGGGAGTGGTTCTCCCACCCCTCCCCCGCTTAGAAGGCTTCTTAAAACGATGCACATAAATAAGTCGAAACTCGAAATGAAAGGTCCTACTACCTCAGTGGTGGTAAAAATCTTTCCGACCCGAGCATGTCATAAACAG
>MOOZ01001377.1:74305-89767 GCA_002930495.1 Cecropterus lyciades | reverse complement strand
AGGTGGTATCGGTCCTGAGCGCCCTACAAGCAGGATCTCGCGGCACGCAAGCCTGCATAGACGCGGCCGCCACCATCGCCACCATCATCGGGGACCTCGACACCACCATCCTGTTCGCGAGCGCTGGTGAGACCACCACTCGTACTGGATACTGTTTTAAGGGGTCTCGGGCTTGATTCCCGGGTACTTGGGTTGGTTAGGTCCTGGGGTGTTCAGTATTCGAGAGAGATTGAAATGGGTTTTCTGACTAGTTTTGTGTAGTGAAAAGTTTTGACTGTGATTTATTTTTTATTTTCGGGGTAAATGTAGATTATTATCCGTGAAGTCGTTTCCATCGTTGAGTAAAACCTTTATTAGACCGTATTTAAACAAGAATACGTGATATTTTGAGGCGAAAATGAATCAGTGATATCGATTTAATGTAACTTGTATTGTGAAAAGTTTTGCAGATAAGCAGAGTCCAAAGTTAATTTGACAAAACAAATTTCAAAACAATGAATTTGTTTTTTGTTTTTATTATTGTATTTGTTTTATGTCTTGTTAGTTTGTAATAAAATATTTCGAGGGTATTTGACAGACAATGAGGGTATATGAAGACGTGTGTTTTTAATATGTCCATTAAAATTTTTCTTCTTTATATAATTTGTAATTTGACTTATTCTCCAAAAACCCTCGAAAAAAATATATTTTAAAAAATATTTTTTTATTTTCATTTAATATATCTGCGATTTTCTTTTACCTAATTTATTGACTTAATCTCCATATACCCTCGGATTATTTTTCAACTAACTTTCATACATCCAGGCACCCTGCACTCCGACAAGGAGGGCGACACGTTCTCGCTGCACCGCGAGGGCATCCTGAAGACCGCGAAAGCGCTGGTGGAGGACACCAAGACCCTGGTGGGAGGAGCAGCTGGCTCCCAGGACCAACTCGCTGCAGCCGCGCACCAGGCTGTTAACACCATTGGTAAGGAGACGAAGCGAGGTCGGTGGAATGATGGTGGGAGATGGTTTGAAAACTGGTTCAATGATGGTGGTGAATGGTTTATGGCATCTTCAGTCAGTCAGGACGACGATGTTTGTCTATCTTCCACGATGATGGTGGTTAGAAGAGTGTGGGAATGGATCTCTGTTACCATTTCATAAATGCAAAAGCCTTTAGAGGTTTATTTGTTGAATTCAGGGCTCCCCTTATTGAGATTGGTTGAAAGCGGTTCGACGATGATGTGTTCTGGTTGGAAGAGTGTGGTAATATTTCTACATTACTATTCCGTAAATCCAACAGCCTTTGGAGTTCTACCGGTGGAGTCAGTCCTTTCTTAATAGTTTAATCCTGTAGTTGTCCTTTTTCTCAATAATTATCCTGTCTGGTATGTGTATCGATGTTGATAGTAGGTGTTATTGTTAGCAAGAAGACGTTGCGGCCCTTCTTTTGTGTGTTGTCTCTCAGTCGTCTACTACATTCACGGGAGGAGAGGGAGTGATGCCATTGAATATCGACGTCATATGGCATTAATCGGCATTAACGTTACTTATGTGCTTATAAGACGAATCTATTTAATTTTCATGAGTATCAACGTATCTGTGACCAATTGAAAGTAGGATTTTAATGCTATCTGGGGTTGATTATTAATTTCCATGGACGGCAGATACCACTTATAATCGGTTATAATTCTAGAGTGCTTCTTTAATATTATGAAAAAAAATTGTGAGTTACATAATATTAAGTGTTACTCTTACTCTTTTCTCACTGCAAAGTTTTTTAAATTCTACCCGCGCCGTTTATAGTTCACCTTTGATAAATCATTTATATAAGTATTTTTCAATGAACGGTCAGCGTTGAAAGAAAATTTTGTTAAAGCATTTATTATTGTCCGGCAACAGTACAACTGTGCGAGGTGGTGAAGCAAGGCGCGCTGTCGCTGGGCGGCGGCGGGGCGGAGCCCCAGGTGCTGATCCTGAACGCGGCGCGGGACGCGGCGGCCGCGCTGCGGGACCTCGCCGCCGCCACCGCCGCCGCCAGCGGGAAGCACGTCGCGCACCCCGACATGCAGAGGCTCAAGCACGCCGCCAAGGTGAGGGGGAGGGGGGAATATGTACGTAAAAGGGAGTTAAATCAGTGATGGGGACCAAAGAATAAGGAATAGTATCTTATAGGTAAAATGGGTTTAGACAGCACTTAAAAGGGATTTCTTTTATATTAATGTACGATTATAGTCTAGTCTAGACCCTTCTTCAATGAATGCTCAATTATATTAATGAAAGTTTGTTGAAATCTTCCAGCGATAAGTGCGGTCAACAAAAAATAATTCACCCTTTATATAAGTATAGGTTTTATGTAGGTTTCTGCTACTAGTGTCTAAATACAGAGTATAGATGGCGCCAGTAGTGGCAAAGAGATGCTTAAAGGTTCTGTATAGAATTCTACTAGTGTAATTATTGTGGTTTTATTGTCTTTTGATACTCCGGGAAATAAAAACATATGAAGTTTTTATATCTACAGATACCAATAAAATGTGAGATATACTAAAATAAGTACTGATATTATAGTCCCAACAAGTGTAATATTTTTATTTGTCAAGTCAATATCTTGTTTCTTCTTTTTATTAACGTATTTATTCCTATGACATTGTCCATTCGAAAGATGGGACAATTCGATAAATGAGATTTAGACTAAAAAAGATTTGATTTAGACGGAACTTTTCAATAAAAATATAAATTTTATACCGATAAATAACTGTCATTTCGGACTTGAAACTTAAATGATACACTCGTCAATACACAGTGTGTTTGTAAAAACCCAATAGATTATCAAAATTGAACAAAATTAAAATTGTACATAGTTTGAGAGATCAGTGAATAATATTTTAACAAAATTGGCTTTAAATTGTATTTAATATAAAAATTTTACTAACATAACACAAACCGTTGGAAATTCTTCGTAAAAAATTTAATTATCTTCAAATCTCTCTATAAAATCTCATTTATAGCTTAATCTTATTAAATTTTATTTCAGATCATAGATTTTCGAGTAATATATTTTTATTTTTTTTTAACTTTTCTTATAATGACTTATTCATTCATTGTCTATGTACTGTCCCGTTGTATTGTCTATGTCTCGTTGTCAATATTGGACTTGTCGGGCGACTAATCGTCAGTTTTCCCTAGCGGCTGTCGGACACGAGCAAGCGGTGGAGCCTCCCGCTCAGAACTAACACATTCCCACGACAAAAGCGCAGATCGATCAACTTACGCACTGACTACAATTCGTGCGATTCGGAGACCGATTTGTACCAATCGGATCAGGAGGAGGAGTTGGTGAAGCTCCTGGACTATTCGAGTCAGGACGACGATGTCTCTCCGTCTATCTTCCACGATAATTGTGAGGAGATGATTGCGTATATTGAACGGTTTATGAATGAGATACCGGTGAGAGCCGATAAAGACGACGATGTCAATGTAAGGTACAATATAGCGGCCAAAAATAGTCTCTTTGACATGGATTGGCGCGTGTTGAAGTATGGAGAGAATATCTTTCTAGGCGAAGTGAAGAAACTAGTAGATCTATGCGTAGATCAGTTCGATAAGGCTGAGAATAAACGTAAACGTAACGTCATTAGTCGAATCCAAGCCAATTCAGATTTGGATAATGAAATGAAGAGATTGTCTCAAGTTATTGAGGATTTAAATTATGAAGATCCGCAGATCATAGATAAATTAGTCTCGCAGACCACTGAAACGACAATACAGACCACAAAAAAGACTAAGTTGGAAAAGCTGAAACTAAAGAACCCAGTGTTTAAAGTGAAGAAAGTCAAACCAGTGAATTTGGTTATCAACTTAGATGCTAGAACTCCGGAGATAACGTCAGTCGAGCCTTTAAAATCACCTGTTACCACCCCAAAAGACGAAAAGAGAGAGAAGACGCTCACTCCAGAGGTGAAAGACAAGGATGGAGATACAAAAACAGTAACTCCAGAACAGAAGGAGACAGATAGACCTGAAGTTATAATCAAACCTGAGACAGCGAGCGTGAAGGAGTTTTGGAAAATGTTCAAAGATGACACAGAGTGGTGGAAGGCTTTAGCCAAAAGGAATTTAGAGAAGATGGAAGAGACCAGGCGGGAATTGGAAAGGTTTAGTGGCCACGAACTGGTTTTAGGAGAAATAAAGACAGAGATGAACAAATACGAGAGAGAGAAAGAGACACTGCAAACATTTATAGAGGAAGTTGACAAATCGAAGGCAGTTAAGAAAGATTTGGAATATGACAAGAAATATGAGGATATGGTATTGAAGTTAATCGAATTTGCGAAGAAAGACTTCATTTATAAAGGATTCGATCCGATGATAGAGAAATTGAAAGCTCTCTCAAATATTCATATCGAGGGGAGAAGGAAGAAGGTCGTTCATATCCAAGACATCATAGACGTGTACAGTCGAATAGACATTTCTAAGTATACTTATGAAGAGCTCTGCCTCTTAGAGAAGTACTACAAGGAAATAATAAGAAGATACAAAAGTGATCAAAAAGAAAACTTAGTTCCTATCGAATACTTGCCTAAAAGAGAGCGGTCCGCGCCACCGTCTTATAATAAAAACGTTGTATTTAATATAAATACTAGAGCTACCTTAAACGGTACGTACAAACGGTCGAATAGTAACAACGAAAGATCTAGGAACACTCTAGAGATTCACGATCTAACCCGCACCTACCCTTTGCAATACTACGCGAACAATTGGTGGTCTATATACGAGGATGTTTTGAAAAGTCGCGAACGTCAATTCGGCACGATCGACAACTGGTGGAACGTGTATGAGGCGATCTTGAATAATAAAGACACTTCGGATGGGTGGCGTGAGGAGTACAGGACCGTGAGACGCTCCCGTCCTAACAGCCGCATGGAGGAGCAGCTGAGGATGTTGGACGAGGTGGACAACAGCCGGTTCCGCGAGAGCGAGGACGTCAGCAGGAGGGAGGACGATTCGGTCAGATTTCGATTAAGCATTAACAGCTGCACCTAAGAATGATGATCACCGGTTAACATCTGATCAAGGCATGGTGTTGACGAGCGCTTGTCACTGGTTTGGTCATGGTGTCCATGTCGTCGCATTCTCAGTGGTGGCTAAAGGTGCATGTTAGACTCGTCACCATATTGAGTTATACTATTCTATGTGTTAATGTAGGCCATAAATTATATGTGTGCCAAATTTCAACGAAATACGATCAATAGTTTTAGGGTGAAAGAGATATCTGATAGATAATCTGTTTCCTTTGAGAAGTCAGTTAAAATTGGTTAAAGGCAAATAAAACTTCTTTACCAATCCGCATTTTAAAAAATAGGATCAGTAGTAAAGTCTTCAAGGCCTTTCAAATTGTGAGTTGCCACTCATGCCACTAATACAAAGTTGAAGTTTTTGTAGTCAGGGAGACATTATTGTATGAGGCGTGTCCGAACTTGGTCCTCAGGGGTAGCAACACATCCGTGCTCAAACTTATATAGGACTCTATTTGGGGTTGATTACATCTATCCAACATATGTGGCCACTTATCATGCGGTGGACTGTATGCTCGTTTGCTACTTCTATTTTTATTTTTATTTTTAGTTTACAAGTGAACCAGATAATGATGATGGTCAGTGATGATAATTATATTTTCCGTCTAAATAAATCGTAATATTCATCATAATAACGGTCGGAAGCGCTGATGTTTTCGGGTTCATTTCTAACGTTTTGAACAGTAGTGCCATCTATCACAAGAGACATTATTTTAGCGGTACATGTATATTTTTTAGAGTCGTGCACCTCTTAAACAATTTTATCACATTACAAGATTTGCTACATTAAAAACCTACTAGTATTATAGATTATCCAAACGTTGCGAACACCTGCACCTTTAGGCACCACCTCATCTATCTGTTCATTCCAGCTCCGTCCGCGACGCCGCCCGTTGAAATGTGTTTAGCGGTTTGTCCGTCTCGCTGTCAGTGTGGCATGACCTTTATCCCCCCGTAGATATCCCGACATCTTCTGGGTATTGTCCAATGAAACTATTTAAAGTTTCAACGTCAAATTTTGTAGATTAATGTATGAAAAATGTAATTTGATAAAATTATTAAATTAGAATAATTGTTCCGTGTAAAACTTCCGTGCTTTTTGATCGCTAAGCTGTATCCGTTCTTAAATACGTACGTACTTTATACGTGTACGTATTTGTTTTTATAGAAGTCTTCAAAAGTTGTAAATAAAAAATTTTGGTTTGATTTGAAAGGAGTAAAAGTAAAGTTCAATTAGCGTATTTCTGTAGTGTATCCCAACCAGTACATTATTATATCATGAGAAAGCCTCCGAAAAACAAAATCTATGGAACAATATATTTCATCGGTGTGATATGAAATGATAAGTGGTTGATTTACTTTGTAGTTTCTTACTAAAAAAGAAACGTTAAATTTACCTCTGTTTAATATTCTAAATATTCTTCTTACACTCTGTGACAGTTTGTCGTATTTTTTTTAATAACGCGATAAAAAAAAATGACGATAACCCACAAATCACCAAATATTACAATACCAGGCGCGGACATTCCAAGGAGACTGGGGCAGTACACCGCCATGCTGCTCCACACAGAGCAGGGAACCGTTTCACAGTATCCTCATTCTCCTAAGCACATTTCTCCATCATCACGGTGTCAGCCATCGTCCCATCATGAGTGTCTAACTCTGCTCTTCCAAAGCCACAAGCTTTCATATTCACAGCGAGCTTAAAAGTCCAATATTGACAATACGAGCTATATTTTATCTGTGTATACGATTTATTGTCTATGTCAAAGTTTTGTATTATTACTTTTTATCTGTATGGTTGAAAGCTTCTGGGTTTTCCGCTACCGCATGAGCTTTTTGCTGGATTTACATATTTTTTATACCTAATTGGAATTAATATTTTGGATCTGTCATTAAAATTGCACCGTTGGAAACAACGCCATCTATTGGTCGGCAGCGAAATAAAATTGGTCTTAGCTTTATCCACGTCAGTGGCTTGGCAAAATTTGTTTTTTTTTTTTTAATAATGCAGTCGGTAACCCAAAGCTTTGATCGTGATTACTATAAAGCCTTGAGCAATCATCACGTCATACAGTGGGACCCTTAAGGGTGAAAAGTGGTAAAACGCAAAGGTTTATTTGAAATATACATGATATAAATAAACGGGCATATGTTTAATGTTCCAGAAAAATAAGTAAACATTTCTGAAATTATATTTACAAGTACTGTTACGGAAAATTTGTTTAAACGCAGATTGTATGTATGCATTGATTACATACATTTATATAAAAACAGATATCTACCACTTATCAATGTGTGTATGATAAACGAGAATGCAAGCTTATGTTGAGTGGTATTTAAATTTTTGGAACAATTTTTTCTAATACAACAAAGATCAAAAAGCTGAAAATGGTGCATAATTGTACAAAGAAGTGTAATACTTTAATATTTAGGACTAAAATAGTAGGAGTAATATGTGTGAGTGTGTAGTTCTGTGTTAACTAAACTTTCCTACACTTTGTTGTTTAGTTGTAAAAATAATAACTTATTTGTGTAAATATAGAACGAATCATTGCGTTTTATCAGTCGCTTAACGGCCTTTCACACTAACGATTTACGAAAACAATCCGGAAAAAAAATATACAACAATCACTTTGTTACCTCGAAAATCGCTAGTATGAAAGGAGCCGATGGTAAAACTTGATATGGTGGTATTATAAGCGTGTCGTTTGCAGGTGATGGTGACCAACGTGACGTCACTGCTGAAGACGGTCAAGGCGGTCGAGGATGAACACACGCGAGGCACTAGGGCCCTGGAGTCGACTATCGAAGCAATATCCCAGGAGATCGAGGTATGATATCCTTGTAATAAATGTGAAGAAAAATATATTTTTCTTTAATCGGAATGTTGTGAGACTGGCCGATTCATAATAAATACCTAAGAAGGAGATGTCAAAAGGAAATAATTTAAAGAGACTTTGTGACGTCAATAAAAGTATTGAAAATAATTTCATTTTGAAATATAATTTGGAATCGAAATTGTAATATTGTAATAGAAACTCAATTGTGTTTTGATTTACCGTGTCGTCCAAATCTTTACAAACGTATATTTTATATATATATGTCGGATCGTCAAAATTATTAGATACCTCTTCGAACTTCACGTGGGCGTTTAGGTGGGTAATCGAGCAAAGAGATACAGAAAATACTGTATAACCACATTGATTACGTTAACAATTTAGTTTAGCACAATATAAACCACCCAACGAACAATGGTCGCTATGGAAACCGAGCGGCGTTCCCGCGTGATGGCGACGGTGCTGCCATCTGTCGGAACTCGCGCCACGCTGTTTGCCGCTCTTTTACCGTCCGAACTAATGTCCGTCTCCGTCATATATAAGAATATTCCAAACATAATATTTGTATATTTTGATGTGTGACGATAGACAAAAACATTCCTAAATTTGGATTATTTTTATCTTGTAGATTTTTTCAGTTTTCTAAGCTCTGGATTGCCCATCACTTTATCTAACTTACTGATTCGGATTTATTTCACTTTCATGCATCACTATCATCATTTTGACCTGAACGCAACTTACCTGTTCGGATGAATCTCAGTCAGTTTTCACCATTTCACTGTAACGTAAAGCTAGAACCAGATTCAGCTTCTTTATCTGTATTGTTTATGTGGTTGAAACTTTCGTACGTGAATTCAAATTGACATCTTATATAGATTTGTGTATTGGGTTAAATTATTAAATGTAATCTTGAGAATTGCTTGATTCAATTTATTCTTAACTTACCCACCTGGATTCATTATTTATTTATCAATGCTCAATTGGATTTATGTTACCTACATGGATTCAACTTACATACCTCTTTCTAAGTTGTTTCGTTTAACTCATTGGATTGAACTTATCTGGATCGTAAACTTCATTGATCCGCTTTTATGTTATTGCACTCAATTTATTTACCTGGATGTATATTAGTCACTGAGCTATTTGCTTCTCCGCTTCCCCCTGTCAGGTCCTGAAATTTTATATCCTGACGATGGTGACTACGTCCTTTAACTCTCTCTCCCCTCCTCCAGGTGCTGATGTCCCCCACCCCCGCGAAGTCGACGGCGTCCCCCGAGGAGCTGGTGCGGTGCACGCGGCTGATGACGGCGGCGACGGCGCGGGCGGTGGCCGCGGGCGGCGTGGGCGGCGCCGCTGGACAACACCTGCTGACTGCTGCTGCAAACCTCGGCCGGAAGACCGTGGTGGATATGCTGCTCGCTGCTAAGGTAAGCGAAACGGCTGGTCACGTGGGCGCGGTTTGTGTCTTGTGTGTCTTTTGCGCTGTTTGAATAGGTTCTATTCTAGGTTATTTTTGCAAGATTCGCTGATGTGAAGACATGAGCCTGAAGAAAATATAGTTACTCGCGTTAAAATGTGAATACTTAGTTCTTTAAAATTTCGGATACATTAAAAATAGATATATGCCATATATCAATTCGCAAATACGTACACAAATACGTGATGTAGAGCATCACAAGAACATCAAGCTCGACCGAACGTCAGCGTTGCAGGTAATCACAGTTACTTGCAATATTCATTTATTGACGTTTTTCAGTTATTAAGCCTGTTATTTATATCATTAGTCGTTCACCAGATTTGCATTTGCGAAGTTACACAGTGAAAGTGAAATAATCACTTAGCAAGAACGTATAAAGTTAGGATTATCTTTATCTGGCTATGTACACATGCGACGTGTGGTCCGCAGGGCGCGGCGCAGGCGGCGGAGAGCGAGGAGCTGCGCACGCGCACGCTGGAGGCGACGCGCGCGGTGGGCGAGGCGTACCGCGCGCTGCTGGCGGCGCTGCTGGCCGCGCCCGCCTCGCGCGCCGCGCTGCCGGACCTCTCGCGGAACGTGGCGCGGGCCGTGGCCGACATGCTGGCCGCGGCCGAGCTGCTCAAAGGTAGGGGGCATTGTGGAGGAGTTGGGGATGACTTAAAGAGCCGACATACTGGCCGCGGCTGAGCTATTCAAAGGTAGGGAAGGGAAGTCGAGTGAGGTCACGTAAGGACGTGAGCGCGCACGTGCGGCTGATCTACTTAGAGGGAGGGGGAGGGGGCGGTTACAACAAATGACAAACCGGTTAAGTTGCTAGTCGGATTGGATAGTGAGAGAAGTGTAATTAGTGATGGATGGGAGTAAAATGCATGGTTCCGATGTCAAAGTTTAATCTAACTTCAAGTAAAATACCTCCTCTCTTACCTCGTACTGAGGACCAAGCTGTTTAATGATAGAGAGGAAGTGGAAAGAGAGAGAGAGAGAGAGAGGATCCTCCCAATCTAAGCCTTGTTAGGATTTTTAGTGTAAGAAAATTTATTGTAACTTACAAAGTAGAGACGTTTCATGTTAGTCCAGGTAACGTAGGGAATGAAACGACGATTTTACATTTTTTAATGAATTTAAGGCTACAGTGAGAGATAATAACTATATAAAACTCTACCTAAACTCAGCAATGTGTTTCCACCACTGAGAATTTATTTTGAAAGCGTCCTATATGTGTCATTATGTACTCTTTGAACCAGAACACAGCAACACCAAAACCCCCTACAGAAACGAGGATGTCATAATGTAACACTAGTGGAGCAATGAATGGTTCTACCGGTAGGTAGGTATGAAGGTAGGTACCTTCAAGAAATTACTTCAGGTTTCAATATCTCGTATTTCCACCGCCAGGTTCGGAATGGGTGGACCCCGCGGACCCCACGGTGATCGCGGAGCAGGAGCTGCTGGGCGCCGCCGCCTCCATCGACGCAGCGGCCAGGAAGCTGGACGCGCTCAGACCCAGGATCACGCCTAAGACCCAGGTGAGAGGTTTTGAGTAAACTTTAAATTAAAAAGGGCATCCTCGTGACCTATATATCTTTTCATATGACAACCTGTTCATATGACACCGTTTCATATGACAATCTGCGGCCAACCTCAGGAAACACGCTGATCTTTATCTGGGGTTGATTATAAATGGCGATGGGCGGCAGTAGCCACTTACCATCAGTTGGACTGCATGCTCGTTTGCTACTTCCATATTATAAAAAAAATATATATTATTCAATACATATAAACCTACAGAACAAAAAACCATATTATGTTTTCCTAGTCAGTGATAACAACAAGAAACCTTTATGTATGTATGATATGTCACCACAATCTGCTATGTCATTTAGTTCGTAGTAATCATAACAATTTAAGAAAAAAATGGAAGTAAGAATAAAAGAAGAACGTACAGAAGAAAAGAGAAGAGCCTGCAAAAGAGTGTCGCGCGTCGGTGAGATATGTTTGATATTCTTGGTTGTTTTTTGAATCACCCAGGAATCAAACATATTACACATCGACCGTGAACATTGACGTCGGGGAGAACAGAAGAAGGTAGAAGAGAAGATACTAGACATAAAGAAGAATTGCTTATTTACTTAATACTGAAATATTTGAAACTGTTTTTTTCTTTATAATATTAAACTAGCTATCGAGCACGCAATCCACCTGATGGTAAGTGGCTACTGCCACCCATGGATATCTGTAAGCAACTTCGTATAGAATAGAGATTCTATCTGAAGTCATTCACAGATGCGTTGCTACTCTCGAGTGTTAATATGGTTGCCTCATATATGAGTGAGCCGACAACCACCTCACGCAAAAACAGCCTCACGCTAGACACAGGTGTGGCGGCGGCACCTCTCTTAGCGAATCACACTCCTTCACACCTGGAAAATATATATTATCCGTTGTCACCAGGAGACCGACGAGACGCTGAATTTCGACGAGATGATCCTGGAAGCTGCCAAGTCCATCATCGCGGCAACTTCCGCCCTGGTGCGGGCTGCCTCCGCCGCGCAGAGGGAACTCATCGACCAGGTATGTCTATTGACTAAGTGGACAACTGTTATGATTGAGAAAATGTTCAACGTTAAAATAATAAAAATGTAAAGAAAAAATGAAAATATAATAAAAGAAAAAATACGTACCTGCTGAGTTTCTTGCTGGATCAGAGGTCGTGCTCCGATCCGGTGGTAGTGTAAGAAAAGACATTGTAAATGACACTTTGTAGAATACACATTAAATATTAGACTTTATACGCAAGAATATTGTTCTGTATCTAAAAGTGTGCCTAGTGTTACGGGCACTAGTTATTTATGATATTTTTGACGTGTGGTTAATAACTGTAGTAAAAATGATGGTTTGATAGTTGATGCTGACAGCAAAACCTCGATTCAACAAACAATCCACAATCTTGACATTTCTATTTTATATATATGACGACCCGCGTGGCGGAGCGGTTCTAATCCCGACCAGACCAGACACCTAAATGATGAGTTTAGATTCTGTTCTGGGTCTGGGTGTTTGTGTATTCGTCTTTGTGTGTCCATGGTACCCACGACACAGAACAGAATCCCAGTGTGGGGATATGAGTGTAGAAAGTGTTTTCTTTTTTTTTATCGCCGTCTCAATATGTAATAAATATATTGTATCGATATTATGCTTATCTTTAACTTTAAAATATTTGTATTAAAATAAAGAAACCTTAGTTTCGCCATAACCACGTTTCATGCAACTGGTTCGAAATATCTCAGCAATAAAGATATTAAAACATTTTTAATTTCTTTATCTCATCATTATTCATCATATATTCTTCTGTCATCATATTCTTCATCGTCTCATCATATTAAAATGTATTAATTTCCCGATATTATTAGTCTAAAACCATATGAACAAATCAAAAGTCGGTCTAAAAATATATTTAAATTGTTTTAAGTTGATTCGAAATTATTAGTACTTATCGATAAGGCTAGACATGTTTAAACATGACTCGTAAATCCTAAATTTCTGACTGATGTTGGTATCTCCAGGGCAAGGTAGCCCGGCGACCGAGCTCGTCCTCCGACGACGGGCAGTGGTCCGAGGGTCTGGTCTCCGCGGCGAGGCTGGTGGCCGCCGCCGCCCACGCGCTGGTGGAGGCTGCCAACGCCTTGGTGGCTGGGGCAGCCAGCGAGGAGAGGCTCATCTCCAGCGCGAGGCAGGTGGCTTCGTCCACCGCTCAGCTGCTGGTCGCTTGTAAGGTGAGTGAAACCTTCTATCTATAAGGTCGAAGTAGCGAACGAGCATGCGGACCACTTGACGGCAAGTGTTCACTTACACCTGCAATTTTTTTTTATATACCTTTTTATATATTACTGCCGCCTTCCGGGGGTTCTATCTGAAGTCAATCATAGAATCATAGAGCTAAGATGGCCACATCATATGATGACCCTTGTGGCGGAGCGGTCACCATAACGGTCTGACACGCAGTGGGTTGCGGGTTCGATCCCGCTAGGAGTGTAGAAAGCGTTTAAAAAAAATATATATATCACACAATGATGACCTGCGTGACGGGATAAATCTTAGTATGGGGTTAAGAGCGTTTTTTTTGTTTTACTTAAGACTGCCTTTTACCGACTGCGTTAGAAGGAGGGTAATGTTTTCTCTGACGCACGTTACAGTCCAAACAGCTTGACGGACTAACATACGTATCATTGGAATCGTCTCAGTTGTCAGTGATATAGGCTTTATACTATAGTCTAAATATGGCGTCTGCGAACAAACATAACAGAAAAATCTAAGGGAAGGTGGACTAAGTAGCCACTATTAACAATACTGATTATACTTCCTCGATTCCAGGTGAAAGCTGACCCGACATCAGAGTCGACCAGGCGTCTCCAGTCCGCCGGAGCGGAGGTCATCCGCTCCACGGACAACCTGGTCCGCGCGGCCCGCGAGGCGATCCACTGCGACGAGGAGCGCAGCCTCGTGCTCAACAGGCGGATGGTGGGCGGCATCGCGCAGGAGATTGATGCCAGGTGAGAGTTTAAGACGACAGGTTTGTTGCGGGAAGTTGGGGTTAGGAGTACCGTATTGAGTGCGATGGGATGCTGAGGATGGGCATCGACCAAGGTGAGAATATAAAGTCGTGATGTGTCTTTAAAATGTAAGGACGAGCACAACCTCATTTAAAGTAGATGAATGGTCGGAGGAAAGACCAAGAAACTGATGCAAGGTGAATAAGAGTTTTCCTTGATCGGTTGTTTTGGAAAGTTGGGGTTAGAAGTACCGTATCGAGTGCGAAAGAATGCTGGGGATGGACAATGATCAGGGAAAGATGATTGGTTTAGCGTTTATGTGAGTTTTAAGTTTGACTTCTATTAATTCTTTCTTAACAGCCGGTTGAGAGTGTGTTAACCGGTTCATATTAGCTGGTTTGTTAGAGGAACTTGGTAGTAGAAATACCGTTTTGAGTGCAACGGGGTAGGATGGTTGGGCAACGACCAGGAATGGAACATTAAGTAGATAGTGGTACAATAATTACTTAGGGGGTAAAATCTTTGAACCTAGTGAAAACGTGTATAACTCAGATTTTTGCCAAATTAACTTTTTATACCTTTGTTTAAAAAAAAAACGAAGATCAATATATTTCTGTTTTAGAAAAACGCTGATTTTTTCACAGATCTCCATATTTCTAACAATTATGTTATAAAATATCAATTTGGCAAAAATCAATCTTATACCCGTTTTCACTGAGGACACAGAAGAAATTAAAATGTATGGAGATATCTTTTTAACTTAGATTTTTACAACCCCCGTCATTCGTTCCAGGTCTGAAGTCCTCCGCATAGAGAAGGAGCTGGAGGAAGCCCGCGGTCGCCTCACCGCCATCCGTCAGGCCAAATACAAGCTGAGGACAGACACCAGTGGGGACGACACCGATACAGACCAGCTGGGGTACGCCAGCGACGCCTCGCATCACAGGTGAGAGCTAGAGACCAGGGTAGAACCAGGTGGAACTTGGAGACCAAGGTGGTACAAGAATGTTTTCTAGAAACCAAGATGTTACGAGAGTCTTCTCTATAGACCATGGTGTTACCAGAATGTTCCCTAGAGACCAAAGTGGTACCAGAATGTTCCCTAGTGGCCAAGGCGGTACCAGAATGTTCCTCAGATGCCAAGAAGGTACCAGAATGTTCCCTAGAGGCCAAGGTGGTATCAGAATGTTCCCTAGAGACCAGGGTGGTACCAGAATGTTCCCCAGAGACCAAGATGATAGTACGAGTGTGGTTCAACCGGGGGGTATCACCGCCACTGTTTGTTTGGAGCTTGAAGCAGTGCTTGCGATTTCGAATCACAATTGAGACCTAAACACTAGGGTGGTAGGACGAGTATGATCCGACAGATTAGGTCCCACTTGCTGCTAACGTGAAGCAGTTCTTGCGGTTTGTCAAGGGTGTGGTTGCTCACTTTTTTTTTACAGTATGGAAGTAGCAAACGAGCATGCAGCCCACCTGATGGTAAGTGGCTACTGCCGCCCATGGACATCTGTAATCAACCCTAGGAAAGAACAA